>SJYC01143225.1:0-10045 GCA_006408675.1 Madoqua kirkii
AAGAGAGAGGATGAGATGGTTGGATGGCATCACTGACTCAATGGACATGAATTTGCGTAAGCTCTGTGAGTTGGTGATGGACAGGGACACCTGATGTGCTACTGTCCATGGGGTGGCAAAGAGTTGGACATGACTGCATGACTGAAATTAACTGAACAATGTTTTACAGCTCATATTAGGAAGAAGAAACATCTCAATGTAGATTTTGCTTATATTTTTAAGATGTGAAGAACCAGAATTTTAAAACTTAAGAATAATTGCAGACATGTTTTTCTAGGTCTGTATTAATAAAAAGTGCTCTTCTAATGAATTTTACTTTAATCATCTTTAAAAATCTTCAGGAAAGACCATCTTATTTTCTTGTATTGTTTCATATTAGTGTGTCTGTGAAGTTTCTGGATGAGTTTACCATCTGAATCAATAGACTGAGTGGGGCAGGTTGCTCTCCCCAGTGTGAATGTGCCTCCCTGAGGAAGAGAATCTTCCTGCCTGTCTGGAGCTGGGAGACTTGTTGTTTTTCACAGCCTTTAAAAGCAAAGGGAAACACCTGCTCCTCTAGGGTCTGAAATCTGCTGGCGTTCATACTGGAGCTTGTATTGTTGGGTTTCTTGCTTCTCAGGCCTTTGAACTTGGACTAGAACTAAAACATAAACACCCCCGTGTCTCCAGATTGCTGACTGCAGATCTTGGGACTTCTTAACTTCTCTAATTGCCAATTACTTTTAATAAGTTTTCATTCTATACAATATGTACATCTTATGGACTCTGTTAGATGCCAGGAATGGGTTCAGTTAGATGCCAGGAAAAGGTAAAATGGCCAAATCCTAAGCACTTCCAAGGTAGTGAGCATTATTACCAAATAATTTCATAAATCAAAAATATTTTAAATTTGTCCCAGATGTCTAAAGGGAATTCATTCTTAATTTTTTTCTAGTTTTTTCAGAAGGAGATAATGTTTTAGAGTAAGGCATTTTTCTGACTGATACGGAGATTTCAGTAATACGAGTTCCCAAGTATTCTTTACCATATGCTTTCCATATTAGCTATTTAATCCTGATAGTTTAATTTGAACTTTCCCAGGGTTAAATTTGAACCAGAATTTTAATCTTTGCATTGATAGAATAATTCTCTATCCTAATGAAGATTCAGATTTGATGCTATTTTAAAAATGGGAATATTTTAAATTTGCATTTTGGAGAGATATGGCCCTATGAGCAAAACCATGAAAGAGTTGGAAAAAGTTTCTGACTTCTGCATAACAAAAAATAAGTCTGTAGTTCACATTCTGTTGCTGATGTTAGCCAACTCAGTAACCTTTAATGTTTCACTATGTTTCTGAATTTATAATAATGAGACTTTACTCTTCTCTGGAACTTTTTTTTCCTGCCTCAGGAAGGCAGGCTTACTTCCCTCTCTGTGCATTTCCGTACCACTCACTGGCCTGTGTAACTGTGCTTGCTGTGCTTAGCTGCTCAGCCGTGTCTGATTTTGCAACTCCAGGGATTGTGTGGCCTCCAGGCTGCTCTGTCCATGGGATTCTCCAGGCAAGAATACTGGAGTGGGTTGCCATTTCCTTCTACAGGGGATCGTCCCAATCTAGGGAACAAACCCAGGTTTCCCACATTTCAGGCAGATTCTTTACCATCTGAGCGACCAGGGAAGCCCTTTATAGTTAGATGTCTTTATGTGTTTTGTGTCCTGTGTGCCTCAGGGGAGCTGGGGTTTCTCGAGGCAGCCAGCATTCACGCTCTCTCTGTTCCCTATCTCCAGAGACCAGCAGAGCTGGGCCCACATTAGATGTGCCAGACATGCTGCTGGCACTAACCTGAATGGGAAAGATCCCTTCAAGTCGTGACAGTGGGGTTAGGACCTACAAGACACTTCCGGTTTAGTAACAGCATCTCCCAATACTCTGGAGCCTGAACTCCTTTGGATTCCTTATGAATGTTGTATGTTCTTTCTGACCCTTTTCTTGTTTCGATTATCTTTTTCATGAAGGTAGAACAGTCAGAATATAATTACCTAGATGCTTTTCATATGTAAATATCACAGTGATTACAATACCAAACTTCCCTGGATGTCAGAGAGAATGACTCTTTTATACACAGAGATTCAAAGATTAGATAAAATTGCTATGACTTTCAGATTTCTTTTATCCCTTCCTGCAGGAAAATCCTGTCTCCTCTCACCCCCCACCCCTACTATTTTTTTTTTCTCTTTTGAACACACATACTACTTTGTAAGGAATCTCTTTCCAGTCTCCCAGCTCTTCACATATTCTCTTCCTCTGCTTTTTGAGGGGCCATCTGCCAAGCTGGAATCTGTTCCTGAGGAATCTCATGCTCAAACCAAGTATCTTGACATAAAATAATAGTAGGGGAAGGTTCAAGAATAAAGAAGGATGACAAATTTTATAAGTAGCTGCTGATTCTGTCACCCCCAACCAGGTCAGCTTTTTAGCATAACCAGTGCTGACTTCCCGAAGTAAATGAACCATGGAAATAGCATCGACTCTGCCAAGTGCTCACCGCTATTCTAGGTATGCTTGTTATTGTTGTTCAGTCGCTAAGTAGTGTCCGATTCTTTGTGACCCTGCCAGGCTCCTCTGTCCATGGGATTTTCCAGGCCAGAATATTGGAGTGGGTTGCCATTTCCTTCTCCAGGAATCAAACCAGGGATCAAAACCCCAGTCTTCTGCATTGGCAGGCAGACGCTTTACTGCTGAGCCACCTGGGAAGCTCTCTGGGGATGCTCCAGGTATTAATTCACTTCATCTTCAAGGCAAGCTTATCTCTAAAAATAATGTTAGTAGCTGCACATTAGGAAATGAAGGCGAAGTAAGCAAGCCTTCCAAGTTGAGACCCCCCCCACCCCCAGCAAGTAGTCTAACACCTTCAAATCCCGCCTAAGAGGCCATAACTGATCTATGCAATC
Organism: Madoqua kirkii; assembly: GCA_006408675.1. Classification (NCBI taxonomy): domain Eukaryota; kingdom Metazoa; phylum Chordata; class Mammalia; order Artiodactyla; family Bovidae; genus Madoqua; species Madoqua kirkii. Next base: position 2,935 of record SJYC01143225.1, read on the forward strand.
AACACAAATGCTAAGAAACTCACTTTCCCCATGCCCAGCTCCTCTGTTAGCAGAGGGGGAGCATATTTTGAGCAGAGTATAATCAATCTATTACTCTTATGACATTCATACCTATTAAATAGTATCTCGTTGGGTGTCTTTTTGTATGTTTACTGGCTATTGAAATTTTGTCTTTTGTGAGTGTCATAAGTGTAGCATTTGTCTATTTTCCCATTGGTTTGATTGCTTATTGAAGATCTAGATTTTCTTTCTTTTTTTTTTTGTATAAATTGTATAAATTTGTATTTTATACAAAGTAAAAAGGGCTGTATTTTTTAAGTGGGGACAACAGTGAACTTAATTATATGGCTATGCATGATAAGTGGAAGAGTCTGATGATACCTGGCAAATGGTAAGTGCGTTATTTTATTTTTATTGTTAAAACTCATTATTCTCAATAAATGATTTATTTAAAAAAATACTGTTAGATTTCAGGTCACCAAACCACAACCTGCAGCCAAATCTGGCTTTTGTATATTTTTATAAATAAAGTTTTATTGGAGCACAGTCATACTCATTTGTTCAGATATTAACTTTGGCTGCTTAGGGTTACAAAGGCGGAGTTGAATGATCATGGCAGAGACTGAAGTATTTACTAATCTGTTCCTTTAGGGGAAAACTTTGCCAACTGCTGCTGTACATCAGTGCATTAAATGGAGGAATGATGGCGTACATCCCTCCAGTAAGCTTTAGGTCCTAAAGGTTGGTGTAGATCCCTAACCTAGACCCAGGATGCAATCTAATGTTTGGTTTCTTGGAAGAAGAGGGTGGGAATGGTTTTGAAAACTTCCACCTGGTCTTTCCCACTATGAGAAGACAACACAGCAAACCAAGCTAACTCCTAATATATCCAGTCCACTAGTAGAGTGTGTTGTCCCAGTGGACACAATATGAGTTGGACTTAGGCTCAGTGTCCATTTATTACCTGGCCCACATGTTCCTTCTACTGTCTCATAAAGGGGCTTGATGCTTTGTGTTCCCAAGTCTCAGTGACTATGCAGGTCCTCTGCCCAGTCAACCCACAGTGTATGAGCTTTTCCTTTTAGGAATATGTGGTAACCTGAATAAGTGGCCAAAGGTCTTCTGGGGATGAACTGGAGGGATTATTACCTTATACACACAACATAAGGGGCTTCTCAGATGGCTTAGTAGTAACAAATCTGTCTCCTGCCAATGCAGGAGAGGCAGCTTCAATCCTTGGGTCAGGAAGATTCTCCTGGAGGAGGAAATGTCAATCCACTCCAGTATTCTTGCCTGGGAAATTCCATGGACAGAGGCGTGTTGGTGGGCTGCAGTCCATGGGGTTGCAGAGTTGGACATGACTGAGCACACAGACTTAACCATGGTATTTCAGGGGCAATCCTGCTTGAGACTCCGCCTCTCCTTCAGAAAATGGGCTCCAGATTTGAAAACTGGCTCATATCCAGCAACTAGGCAAGAGATTGTGGCTTCTCACAGAAATGGCTGACCACAGCCTCCACTGCATCCATGCCTTAATAGTTGTCATTGCATAAATTGACAGTATCCTTTTCTGATGCCCGTGTATCTGGAAAAGTCATCTGCTGTTAAAAGTTCAAATACTCCTGCAGCTCAGGTGGCTGTCACATCATTTTTGTCTGCTCGTTATGATAGTCCCACTTGTGGAGGTGGATCTGTCCATCTACTTTGAATCCTGTTATTCCCATTGCTATCAGGGAGCTTAGTTCTGTCACAGCCTCTTCTACCATCATCCCTACCTTAAGAAGACAGGCACCAGTATTTAGTGATGCTGGTACGATATCGTATATTCCTCGTTACTCTGATAAACTAAGATCAACATCCTTACTGCCTGAATATGGGGAGCATCAGCCAGGTCCTTCCCATCACAGAGTCATTTGGTAGATATTTGGGTCTCATTGAGCAGAGCCAGTTCAGCAAGCCCTCTTCAGCAAGGCTTTTGATTGCATTCTGCAGAGTTTGCCACTGCAGCTCTACCACTTTAACTCCATTTAATATAACCTGTCACTTTTTCGAAGCCTCCAGTTGTCATCAAGCAGTACTATTAAAACTGTCTCCTGAGATCTCTTCTGTGGAGCTAAACTCTATCCCTTGAGAATGCCCCCATATTGAAACATTTCCTTATCTGGCTGTCAATTCTTCTCCTATCGATCCGCCATTCTAAGATTTACTCCAGGTGCACACAAGTTTCTGTGGTTTATCTTAACCATGTCCTGCAGCTCTTTTGGTAGGTGGCCCTGTCTTGCTTAGCAGATCCCACAGTCCCTTTGTTGGTTATTGATCTGGTGTCTAGGAGAGAGAAGGGACTGAACTGAGGATAGAGTTGCTGAAAAAAATACAGTGAAAACCAAAATTTCCTTCCAGCCCAGAAAACCTCTCTGCAAAGGTAGAAGGGAAAGAAACAATTTTATTACTGAGTAAGCGTTATAACTATGTAATGTGCATCAGAGGAAATCCACTAAGAGATTGCCAAGATGGGAAATCACATCTTTTTATAGAGCCAAGCAAATATAAACCATTACACGTGTTACTAAGTAAACTATAACTAGATCAAGTCAGAGGACATGACAAACCATTTGTCACACATAGTTCATCTCAGATTCACCTGGTAATTGGAACCATCATCTGTGTTTGCTGGTTGACTTTATCCAAAGGGACAAATAAACTCCATATTTCTTTGAAACTAGAGGTAGTTTTGCAGCTTGGAGTGGGGGCCTCTGAAGTTAGATTCCTTCTCTTTCACAGAAACTGGGAGATAAGGGAGCTATATTCCTTGAAGATTACATTTCAAAGAGATGGTTCTGGGGGTTCTTAAAAAAGACATTACTGGGTTGTAAAGCTGACAAGAGGCTTATTTAGTTTTTAAAAAGATTTACATACATTTCAAAGTGATAGAGAAAGAATTTACAAGATTCCTTAAAGTCAATGTTCTAAGAAAAGAAAGTAGAGGAAACTTTCTATTTTAGCAGGCAGAATTGAGTCTTATTTTTCACCTACATTGTTTGTCCTTACATTGCCACCTATTTGCCTGCAAGGCAGAGTCCATCTTGTGTTCAAGCAGTGGTCAATGTGGCAGGACTAGAGGGTTCAAGGGCGTCTGGGAATTTGTGTTTTTTGAATGCCTCAACTCAGATGCCCTGGCTTTTAACCCGTGCTGCCACTCTCATTTGGGATTCTGACCTTGGTACAGAAACCTTCCAGAGCTGAGAATCCAAAATTTTCTTCAATTCTGATACTCCTACGATGAAGTCCTGGGATTCAGTCTTTTCTGTTTTCAAATGCTGCCATCATTTCTGACTTTCACCTTGAACCTTAGTTGCTAACCTCAGGCTTTCTCAAGACATCTCTTACTCCTGGCAACAGTCACTCAAGTCCGCTGTCTTCTGAATCACTCTTTACCCCCCTGATTCCCAGATGCCTGATAACTTTCTCCATCCTGTGCATCTTCTTACACACGTTTGCCGTCTCAGTTTACTACTGGTGAACATATTAACAATTATGCAAGTACTGTGTGCAGAGGTCTGTCAATATCCCACCTACTACAACCAGGATATGACTGTCACTGTCAGTCACCAGAGTGTGATTCTGTTCTGAAATATCATGTTAGAGTCTGTTGCTCAAACCACACCTGGCGCCAACTTTTATAGTCAGAGTTTCTTGGACGCTGACTCAGATGGAAATTTACCTGTTCAGGAGCTTTTTGGAGAATGATGGCATCAGGATAGAGCAGAGGCGGGAGTGCTGGGCTACTGGGAAGTCACATGAAGGCTCTCACCTGTGCATGAGCTGTGGCACTGGGTTACTTCTGCATATTGTCTCTAAAAAGATGATAAAGTGAAAGTGGAAGTGTGAGCCACTTCAGTTGTGTCTGACTTTGAAACCCCAGGAAAGTGGGTTTCTTAGCATTTGTGTTGATTGTATAGATCAGTTATGCCTGGCTCCTCTGCTCAGTGCAACTCTCCAGGCAAGTGGGTAGCCATCTCTTCTCCATGGGATCTTCCCAACTCAGAGATGGAACCTGGGTAACGGGAAGCCCCTAATAGGGTGAAGGAGGTGCATTTTCAGATCAGTTCAGTTGCTCAGTCGTGTCCGACTCTTTGCAACCCCATGGACTGCAGCATGCCAGGCTTCCCTGTCCATAACCAACTCCTGGAGCTTACTTAATCTCATGTCCATCGAGTCTGTCGCAATCTTTGGAGACCAGGACCTGGGGACTGGAGTAGACGAGAAGAAGCATGCAGGGGACGTGAGTCTCAAGTACTTTATTTGCAGAAATGTATGCTTATATGTCTTCAATAAGATTATTACTCAGACATTAAAAATAATGAAATTCCACCAATTGCAACAAAATGGATAGTCCTTTAAGTAAAGGGTCACTGAAGAGAGTCACTGAAGGGAGTCACTGAAGGGAATCCAAGCAGATGCTCTTTCCCATGATCTTAGTCCTGAGAGCTGTGTGTAGCTCTGCTTGTTCCTGTTTTCCAGGCACTGATAAGGAGCAGAGAGTCCTTGAGAAATGGCACACAGAGGAAGAAAACAGATCGGTTCCCTTAAAGTTGAATGTCTCCTGACATGAGTCAGTGATGCTGTCCAACCATCTCATCCTCTGTTTTGGCCAAAGTATTGGAGTTTCAGCTTCAGCCTCAGTCCTTCCAATAAACATTCAGGACTGATCTCCTTCAGAATGGACTGGTTGGATCTCCTTGCAGTCCAAGGGACTCTCAAGAGTCTTCTCCAACACCACAGTTGAAAAGTATCAATTCTTCTGCACTCAGCTTGAGTTGTGTCTGACTCTTTGCCACTCTATGGACTGCAGACGGCCAGGCTCCTCTTATCAATGGGATTCTCTAGGCAAGAATCCTGGAGTGGGTTGCCATGCCCTCCTCTGGGGGATCTTTCCAACCCAGGGATCAAACCTGAATCTCTTGCAGTTTCCCCTACATTTCAAGCAGATTCTTTACCACTGAACCACCACCAGGGAAGCCCTAGTGAGAATGAAGCTATGAAGTCAGAGGCCATTTTTAAATGTCTTGAGGACTGAAAAATAGGAATAGATGATTTGACAGAATAGCACTGAAACATGTATATTATCATATGTGGAACAGATAGCCAGTCCAGGTTCGATGCATGAGACAGGGTTCTCAGGGCTAGTGGACTGGGATGACCCTGAGGGATGGGAGGGGGAGGGAGGTGGGAGGGGGGTTCAAGATGGGGAACAAATACATGTACACCTATGGGTGTACATGTATATTAATATATGGCAAAAACCAGTACAGTATTGTAAAGTAATTAGCCTCCAATTAAAATAAAAAAATTTTAAAAAGAAAAAAAAAAGAAAAATAGGAACAGAAAATGTTCTGAAGACTTGCTGAAAAGATAAAGTGAAAGAGAGAGAGAGAGAGATGAATAGCTGCAGGAACCAGTAGGATTCAGGATACCTTTTTGCTTTTAACATGGAAATGACTAGAGACTGTGAAAATGTGGGTAAAACAGAGCAGTTCCTGAGAAGGGGTGAAGATGTACCCTGATATCTAATTCATATTATTCACATGAAAAAGTAAATTTTTGAGAATCCAAATAGTTAACCAAGTTGTTGATGGACTCATTGATATATTTATCGGCCATGCTGGTAGTTGCTAAATAATTTACACAAGTGGTTCTGACTCAGGGATCTGTAACAGAACGACACTGGGGATTGAGATGCCCGCCCATAGATACATATTGGGAAAGTGTTTCTAGTAGCTGCTGACCAACTGATGTCCTAAGATTACAGCTAAGACCAAGTTCTATACAAATTCGAAGTCTTTGATCCCCATAAGTCTCTATTTAACATGACAATTTTGGTTTAAAAAGGAAAAAATATCATCAAAACAAAAACCTTAATTGAGGGAAGTGAAAAATTCAGAAAAAAGTCAGTTGGTCATTTGATATATTTGTAAACATTAGATTGCAATTACTTTTCTCTGTAAAAACAAGCTGATTCATTTTCTGTTGTTCTATTGGATTGGAATGTAGCTGTCAGCTGTTCCTCTCTTGAGAGTTTTGATTTTAAAGAAAGAAAGCATGGGGCAGGAGAAGCATTTAATTTGTAAGAAGCTTATGCTGATGGAACTCGTGTGCCTTGCTGCGAAGTTAATTAGAAACTTTCTCACTAATATCAATTATACATATTTCTTGGCTTGCTTTTCTGTCTTGGCCCAGATTGAAAAGATTAGCAGACTACTTAGTGTTTTCTTACTCTGACCCCAGAAGGTAAGTTCTTCCTACTCTCTGTCGATTGAGCCTAGGCAGGTTTGCATACTGTGTGTATACCTTATATTTACAAATACACTTGACCCTTGAGAAAGCACGGATTAGTGCTGGGGACCCTTCCCACAATCAAAATACTCTGCCTATATTTATAGCTGGCTCTCTATATCCATGGTTTCTTTGTTTCTATGGTTCCACCTCTAATAGTTCAACCAACCTCAGAATGTGTTGTACTGTAGTATTTACTTTTGAATAAAATGTATGCATAAGTGGTTACATGCAGTTCAAAGTCATGTTGCTCGAGGGTCAACTGTGTATAAAACTGTGTATGTGTGTGCTCAGTTGCTCAGTTGTGTCTGAGTCTTTTGTGACACCATGAACTGTAGCCTGTCATGCTCCTCTGTCTATGGAATTTCCAGGCAAGAATACTGGAGTGGGTTGCCTTTTCCTATTCACGGTGTATAAAACTATTCAATGTTAATTTTGCAAGGAATAATTCGGAATGATAATATTATGAGCAAAGCCTGATTCTGTCTTTCAAAAAAAGGAAAAAGTAACTTTCCTATAAGTCTTAGAGAAAAAAAAATTTTTTTAAGGGGCATATGCTCTAAAATCCAAACTTCTAAGATAATAAGCAATAATACTCTCCTTAAGTTTATTCGTCTTTTAAGGAAAGAAAAATGCTCTTTCTAAAATGACCACTGTGGGTGCTATTTCTACTTTCCAGGTAATAAATAGATACTAAGTTTATGCATTTTCAAGTCTAAGAAGATTGTGTAATAGTAAAAGTTTACTATTTTAGTTAACTATAATATACAATATGAAC
>SJYC01143226.1:0-11561 GCA_006408675.1 Madoqua kirkii
CTGCTTATAACATTCCATTTTCTAGTGTTGATTATCTTCAACTATTTCAAAATATTTTCTAAATTAGATTCTTATTTTTCTGTTTGTTTTTATAAGTTTGTACAGTTAATTTTACATAAACAACAAAGAGATTATTGAAATTGTAGAAATTGGACTTATAACTCATTGCTTATTACATTTGACTATTTCTTGTCTTCTTAGTGGGACTGTAAATTCATAGCAGACAGATATTATGTATTGTACCTGGTTTCTCTTCTTTTGCTTGATGGTAAACATGCAGAGTTCATTTTCTATCTCTTGGTTACTACACTTAAAAGTCTTTTAGAGATCTTTGATCATTTTTTCCTCTCATAGACACTGGACATTGAATACTACTTTTTTAGACTTCCCCAAAGCTATATTATCTTTCTACCTCTTTGAAATCTTCTATCTTCTTCTTTGGCTCCTTTTTCTGTTTCTATTCCCTAAATGTGGGTGCTCTAGTTCTCAAACTCATCACACATCTAAAGGGTATCTCCTCTGTGTGGTGCTTTATTGATGCTGTAGTGAAAGCAAAATGAATAAGACATGACTTTGACTCCTGGAACTTATGACATGGTGAGGAAATAGTTCATGTCCTTGTACAAAGTCAAATTCAAACAACCTATTATCAGCCCAAGTGGACCCTTTTCTAGCTAAAAGCATTTAATTACTCTTTTGTGAAATGGTTTTGTTTATACTGTTGGTTTTTTATTTGCCTAGATGGATGCTCAGTCTTGTCTGTCTTTTCAAACACTGTGTCTCTGGAGTTTATTCGATCTATCCATAGAAAACAGATAGTCATGAAGACAGAGAGTCTTCTAATTAGATCCAGGGCACCATGAGGCATTGACCTGGGGGTAGGTGCCCAAGAGAGGGAACAGAGTCTGGAAACCCTGGTGACCTGTCCACTCCTTGGTCACTGAATTGATTTAACCAACTTGTTTATCTTCTCTGTGCTTATTTTCTTCACCAGAAATAATTCTCGATTCAGATGGTTGTGAGAGTGAAGTGAGATAATATACATTCTTTTTCCAACTTGAGGAGTCATATTTTCGTTCAGTTCTGAAAAATTCTCAAATACTATTTTATTTTCTTTGAAATATCTTTTAGAGAAATATTGAGGGTTTTTGATTTAATATTTTTCTAATATTTGAAATTTTAAACATCTTTTCATGTATCTATGTGTGGCATTCTGGAAATTTCTTTCTATCTACCTAATTTAGACCCTGCTCCTCTTTTTAACTATGTGTGGTCTATCTACAAGCTATTTGTTGTCATTTTTGTTTCAATGACTATATCTTTACTTTCAGGATTTTTAGTTGGTCCTTTCATTATCTCCCACTTCTGTCTTATGGTTCGACTATTCCTTTTTTATCTTTAGACATTTTAAACCTCTTACATTTGAAATCTCTTTCAACACAGTTTAGCTGTGAGAGTCAGATCAGTTCACAAATATCAGGGGCTGTTTTTTTAAATTCTTAGTCAAAAATTATAGCAGAATTTAAGCTGCGACTGCAACTGTTACACTGATCCTTTTATAAAACCAGAGTTATACTTCAGTGGCAAGAAAACAGTTTAGCTGTGAGAGTCAGATCAGTTCACAAATATCAGGGGCTGCTTTTTTAAATTCTTAGTCAAAAATTATAGCAGAATTTAAGCTGCGACTGCAACTGTTACACTGATCCTTTTATAAAACCAGAGTTATAACTTCAGTGGCAAGAAAATGATTCTTTGTAATCTCATGTATTTTAGGTGAATAAATAATAACAATAAAATGCTCATAGTTTCTTGTTTAGCTACACTAGGTACAGAGTATTCTTTGCCATGACAAAATAAATGATTGTTAATACTTTCTTGTAGTAAGGGATTTCCAGGCTTTTATAAGTATTTATTATTTGAGGATTCAAGTACCTTTGAGACTGTGAGTTAACATCCATTATTTTATTTTACAATCAATTAAGTGACTTCTACCAGAAACTGATGGGAAGATAAATCTTAACATTTTATATGATCTGATCCTGAATTAGTCTTGCTAACAAGTAACACATATTACCAGCTCCTGAGGGGTGTGTGTGTATTAGTTTATAACTTTTTCCAGGAATTAAGAAAGTGTTGAAATCAGTTTAGTCACTTCTACTACTTACCTGGTTGAAATGATTACCTTTGAAAAGCAATATTACACCAAAGAATGCTAAAGCGTAATTTATTATTCTCACATTATCTTATAACAAAAATAAAGACAGGAAAACTACTGTTATGTTCATTTTTGTAAGTAGTAATTTATAATTGTATGTTTTGAAAGAATAAATTTTCCTTTATCCAATATAACCAATTATCTGTGATTAATAGAATTTCAACATATATCATGCTATCTATGGATAAATGACTAGTGAAAATATAAAGTAAAGTGCAGAAAATAGTAAAATGGCCTTTAACATGATTTCTTCTTTCTCTGGATATTTAGAAGGTATTCTGTGGTAACCCAAGACCTCATGGCCTCATCAAGAAAAATAATTTTTACTGAATATTTATTGTAGAAGCAAGTTGATAGATGTTTGACGGTTAGGCTAACAGATAGCCCTACTTTAATTTTGGCACAATCGGGTCTTATATTTCATTATTTCTTCATCTCTGCAGAAAGCTCACAAATGCTGTAAAGAAATTTCCAGAGAAGAATGCTCCTTTCAGGCAGTCAGTATTTTCATGGGGAAGGAAGTTGCCACACTGCACAGTGTTGCTGGTAGGTTGGAGTGCAGACCACTGTCTGTGCTGACTCCACTACAGGGATATGCTTGATGGAGTTTTTCAGACATAGGATGGATCCAGTTACATGATATACTCATAAAAATCTTATATGGAAGCCAATTCTAGCCAGTGCAGTACTGGTAAGTGTCTAAAAGCCACCAGAAGGGGGAAAAACAAGGTTCTGATTGGTAGCTTTGGTGATTGTTTATGTGTGTGCATGCTCAGTTGTGTTTACTGTGACCTTATGGACTGTAGCCCTCCAGGCTCCGCTGTCCATGGAATTTTCCAGGCAAGAATACTAAAGTGGATCCTACTCAAGGGGATCTTCTCATCCCAGGGGCTGAACGTGGATCTCCTGCATCTCCTGGACTAGCAGGCAGATTCATAACCATCTGGGAACTGTGGTGCAAATTCTCTCACAATAGCCGATTTCAACCACCAATGCTTTAACAATCAGCTTACAAAATTCCTGAAAATTTAGTATTTGACTCTAGCAAGTCAGTACAAGCCAGCTCCAACACTTCCCTGAAATTATTCCCTGTGTAAGTGTAGTACAGAAAAAAATAAAGCAACTTGATTTGGAATGATTTCCTCAATTAACAGGAAGTCGATTGAAAATAAAGACTAAATTTTGTACCCAGAAAGCTATGTCCTCACAAAAGGACAAAGATGAAAGAAAAAAAAAAAAAAGAAAAGAAATCAACAATAAGGATATGGATCTCCTTTGGTTCACAGTGGCTTATGTGGTTTGTTTTATTGCTTTTATTGGACTTTATATAGAGAGAGTATGAGTGTTTGTTGTGAATCAGAGTCTTTTTATTTTTTTGATATCTAAAAGAAAATTCTGTCTGCTTCAACAGGGGTAAATCAACAGAAGTCAAGAGAATCACTATCGCTCTGTTCTACCTCCTTGACTCTAATGTCTCAGAGACTGACAAAAAGATGTTTCTGCCAATAATTAATTGACCTAAAAATATAAACAAGTTAAAAATTATATGACACTGAATTATGACAATTAAATTTATTTTTTAAAAATATCAGAGAATGTAAGAAAACCACTTCCTATTTGTAGGACTTTCTATCTCTTGTTTAAATTCTTCCAAGTTTAGTTACAGAATAGTTCTAATAGTTCTACAATTTTACCAATATTTCTATTGCTAGGAACACTATTTTAGTAGCATTCATTAATGTGTTAAGAATGATTTACTCATAATTTTACCATTGTAGTGAAATATTACATATTTCTTTCTTGTCATTCTAACCACCCTGATGGCAGAAAGTGAAGAGGAACTCAAAAGCCTCTTGATGAAAGTGAAAGAGGAGAGGGAAAAACTTGGCTTAAAGCTCAACATTCAGAAAATGAAGATCATGACATCTGGTCCCATCACTTCATGGGAAATAGATGGGGAAACAGTGGAAACAGTGTCAGACTTTATTTTGGGGGGCTCCCAAATCACTGCAGATGGTGATTGCAGCTATGAAATTAAAAGACACTTACTCCTTGGAAGGAAAGTTATGACAACAGACTGGTTCCAAATAGGAAAAGGAGTATGTCAAGGCTGTATACTGTCACCCTGCTTATTTAACTTCTATGCAGAGTACATCATAGGAAACACTGGGCTGGAAGAAGCACAAGCTGGAATCAAGATTGCCGGGAGAAATATCAATAACCTCGGATAAGCAGATGACACCACTCTTATGGCAGAAAGTGAACAGGAACTAGAAAGCCTCTTGATGAAAGTGAAAGAGGAGAGTGGAAAAGTTGGCTTAAAGCTCAACATTCAGAAAACGAAGATCATGGCATCTGGTCACATCACTTCATGGGAAATAGATGGGGAAACAGTGGAAACTGGCTGACTTTACTTCTTGGGGCTCCCAAATCACTTCAGATGGTGATTGCATCCATGAAATTAGAAGACGCTTACTCCTTTGAGGGAAAGTTATGAGCAATCTAGATAGCATATTCAAAAGCAGAGACATTACTTTGCCAGCAAAGGTCCATCTAGTCAATGCTATGGTTTTTCCAGTGGTCATGCATGGATGTGAGAGTTGGGCTGTGAAGAAGGCTGAGCACCAAAGAATTGATGCTTTTGAACTGTGGTGTTGAAGAAGACTCTTGAGAGTCCTTTGCAGAAGACTGCAAGGAGATCCAGCGAGTCCATCCCAAAGGAAATCAGTCCTGAATATTTACTGCAACAACTAATGCTGAAGCTGAAACTCCAGTACTCTGGCTACTTGATGTGAAGAACTGACTCATTTGGAAAGACCCCTATGCTGGGAAAGACTGAAGATGGGGGGAGAAGGGGACGACAGAGGGTGAGATGGTTGGATGACATCACTGACTCTATGGATGTGGGTTTGCATAAACTCCCGGAATTGGTGATGGATAGGGTGGCCTGGTATGCTGCAGTCCATGGGGTTGCAAAGAGATGGACACAACTGAGTGACTGAACTGAACTGAAATGAAGGTTAAACAAAAAATGACCCATTTCATATCATGATATTCTCTTCTTATATCAACCTACTGCAAAGCCAGTTGTCCTCGTGTGGCACCTGATGAGATATTTTTATCTGTGCTATACAGAATTTATAATGCATACACTTAGTTGTTTTCTGTATAATGCTCCATAGTATATAGGTAGAAATTTTATTTTTATTGCGTAAAAGTTAAACATAAGACACTTTCTGTTGTGTTTTTAGAAGACACATTGAAGTTAATTTGTCTCCTCAGGCATCTTGAAAATTAATGTTTGTGAACTAATTTTAGATGGTTTAATAATAATTAAACAATGTAAAAATATCATAGATAATAAAAGTTGCATTGAAATATGATAAGGAAAAATTCATTTTCACAAATTTAGAAGGAAGGAAAGGGACAAAGCAAAGTTAAAAATAAGCCAAACATAAGGAACAAGATGAAGATTTAAACAAGGTAGATTCATTTATAATAATTTTGAATACAATATCATTCCCAAATTACTTCATTGTATATTAAAAATGTTTATTAAAATCTATCTTCCATATTATTCTATTGATTCTTTTGGGTACCAATGATTGAAGAATAATATATGGAGTATTAGATTACAGTTCACTACACTAACAGTGTTTACAACTGAGCTGTTTGTTCCTGTGTCTGGATCCCTCTTGCTTCCCCCTACCCTCCACATGGGCTCCTTTTGTACGTTAAAAAAAGTGGTCTACTTAGCTTAATATCTGTTAAATATTTTGGTTAACATATAGTAGTTTTTCAGTAAATACTTTGATGATCAATGTTCATATCAGTAGAAACTTTCTGAAAAATGACAATTGTGACTCAGATGGTAAAGAATCCACCTACAATCAGGAATCCTGAATTCACTCCCTAGGTTGGGAAGATCTCCTGGAGAAGGGAATGGCTACCCACTCCAGTATTCTTGCCTGGAGAATTCCATGGACAGATGAACCCAGTGGGCTACAGTCCTTGGGGTTGCAAAGAATCGGACACAACTGAGTGACTTTCACTTTTACTTTCAGATAAAATAGAAGAGGTATAGTAAGACATTTTCTAAAATGTGGGCAAGCTTTCTTGGATCAGTAGTTTGATGCTGTACAACTTCCCAAGAGATAGTTGTCAGCTAGCCATAAATCCCTTTAGAATCCTTTAAAATTCCTTCAGAAGATAACCCCTTTTTGAATAGAGAAAAATTTCAAATCTTTGGAAAACTATTCATCCTAGTTTTAGATCCCACTTACTTGAACTGTTGATTTTTATGTACACAGTTCAATTATGTCTTATTGTATTACTGTTAATATTGACATCATTGAGCATGTTATCCTATATGTATGTATATGGTGGTCACTGTAAACAGATTTTTCAAATTCTGTTTGAAATTGGGTGGAGTAATTTCTAAAAAAATACGGGTATGTGATAAAGCATATTGAGATTTATAAGAATCTATATTTTCCATCAGCTTAATGGCAATTTTATTACCATATTATTTTAAAAACTAAAAGATTCTTCTCTACTTTGAAAGGATTCAATGCCAAAAATGCATGCTGCAGTCCGTGGGGTCACAAAGGGTCGGACACGACTGAGTGACTGAACAAAACAACAGCAATAACAATGCCGAAAAGAATCAGTGTCATCAAAACGTGTATTCAGTTCAGTTCAGTTCAGTCACTCAGTCGCGTCCCACTCTTTGTGACCCCATGAATCGTAGCACACCAGGCCTCCCTGTCCATCACCAACTCCGGGAGTTCATTCGTCAGTGATGCCATCCAGCCATCTCATCCTCTGTCGTCCCTTCTCCTCCTGCCCCCAATCCCTCCCAGCATCAGAGTCTTTTCCAATGAGTCAACGCTTTGCATGAGGTGGCCAAAGTACTGGAGTTTCAGCTTTAGCATCATTCCTTCCAAAGAACACCCAGGGCTGATCTCCTTCAGAATGGACTGGTTTGATCTCCTTGCAGTCCAAGGGACTCTCAAGAGGCTTCTCCAACACCACATGTATTGGTCTGTGGGAAAGGCAAACAGAGTTGTTAGTTTCTTTCCCTTTTTTTTTTAATATATACTGTAATATACTTTCAATTATACATAGAAGAGTGGGTAGGGCATAGACTTTGCTTCCTATGTCTATATAAGGCAGTTTAACTCTTGAGCTTAAGGGCAACCTTTGTGTCTGATAGAATGTTCAGTTGCCAAGATCGTTTTCTGCATAATTTCTGATACTGTATGGTATTACCTCTATGGGCTTAATTACTGGATTTTTCTTCACACAGTATGAGACTAAAGATGAATAGTTTAAACGAGAAAACCTGAAATCTATGTTATTCTTTCAAGTTTAAAATTTCAAAGATCCTTGAGAGAAGTAAAACTTCCCCAGTGATTCTAGCTGAGAAACTATTCTTGTTCAAACTTCCTTCCATCCATTACCTCTTATCCTTTATTTATTTTTTACCAACGTAATACAAAGCCATTTCTCTTGAATAAATTAGCTTAGTTTTCAACAACAACAACAAAAAATTTAACTTTCTTTTCTTTGTACTCCCAAATGGAAACTGAACCCACCATCAGAGTTAATCTTTCACCCATTAATAATCCATGTATGTTTTTTTTTTCCCTGCTAACAGAATCAGTCCTCTGCTTGGTTGAATTTAAAGTGAGAATTTTAAACAGTTTCTAGAAGGTAATGTATTTTGTACTAAATAAGGCCAATTGGGGCAACATATTGTTTTAATGCAGTTCTATAAATCTCCTGTCAAAAAGTTATATTTTATCAGAGTAGCCCCAAGAAATTCACATATTCATTTATTATTTGTCTTTAGTTCACAGTGAGTTCCTTTAAACAAAAAGCTCTTTTTCCTACATAATATTAGAGATCTATTTCCTACACATAAGGCAAAGAATATGGTTGTTTATTTTCATTATTAATCATTTTGTTGAAAACTGTACCTCAATTTCCTCATCTATAAACAAAACTTGGTTCCTTGCATTGAATGATTTCTAAGTGTTCTTTCAGTCTAAATTATTCTATGTACTATGTGGGTAGTTAAAGGCCACTGTGAAAATAATACAAGGAGTCTTCTTAGGAAATTAAAAAGCAAGACTTAAGATATTTTTAAGTCTTAAGTGCTAGAAATACATTGAGTGGAAAATCTTAGAGACAATAAAGCATGTGTGTGGAAGGGAAAGGGACAGAGGAGAGGAATGCTGGCTTTATTAGATAATGCTCAAGTGCTACCCAGTGCTAAATCCCTTCTGCACTAACAAAACAGCCATGTTCTTGAAACACTCTGCTGTCCAGCTGTGAATATTTGCAGTGTTGTTGACTCTCCACATCGGAGGACGCTCAGTCTCCCTTTTCCAGCTTTGTCTTCCACAGTTTCCTAAACGCTGTGCTCTAGCAGCCCCAGGTAGCGTCCTGTTCTAATTGTATATTCCGCACAACTGTTTACATCAAGCTGTTCCCTTTGTTTGAAATTTGTACTCTTTCTGTCCCAACCTTTCAGGTTACTAGCCATCAGTCAATGCTGGCTAAAATGCCATCTCTTTCATAAAGCCTGGCATGATGTGATTCCTCTCTCCAGTCGAATTCATATGATTTTTCTTCATGATTATTTGTGCCTTGTTTTATACCCCTTTGTAAAATTCAAATTTTTATTTCCCTGGGACTGTAAAAGCATATCTTACTCATTTTTGTCTTCTCTCTCCTCCCTTGCTTTATAGTTCCTAATAGCAAGCAGATAGATTAAAGATTTGTTCAGAGAATATATCTCCTTCAGATCTTCTCTTCTTTAATGATTTCCACCCCCTGCATTTTATAGGTATGAGAGATCACAGCAGGGCAGATTGCATCTAATAGGTAGTGATGGAATGAATGGCTGTTATTTTAACAGATTCTAGAACTAACCATATTTTCTCTAGATAGAATGTACATTTTCCAGTTAATGTTATAGCTTACAGATCTTTTCATATAGACAATGAGTTTTACTTTCTAGATTTTATGATATGACTTTTGACATATCATTTAAAGATTGCACTGCTTATAGATGTGACTTCAAACATTTTTGATTTTGCACACCATATACACTGAAATTTTTTTTTAAGATTTCCAAAAGGTGACATAGATCTAAAGTCATACATATATTTTATTGACTGCTGCTGCTGCTGCTGCTAAGTCACTTCAGTCGTGTCCGACTCTGTGCGACCCCATAGACGGTAGCCCGCCAGGCTCCGCCGTCCCTGGGATTCTCCAGGCAAGAACACTGGAGTGGGCTGCCATTTCCTTCTCCAACACCTGAAAGTGAAAAATGAAAATGAAGTTGCTCAGTCGTGTCCGACTCTTCGTGACCCCATGGACTGCAGCCTACCACTAGGCTCCTCCGTCCATGGATTTTCCAGGCAAGAGTACTGGAGTGGGGTGCCATTGCCTTCTCCGACAGGTTTTGTTAAATTGTCCATTCAGAAGTCTTAATAATGGTGGGTGAAAGTTCCTATTTCCTTACCTATTACCAACCGAAGTTACTATCAGCCTTCAAACTTTTTGCAATCTGGTGGACAAGACATAGTGTCTCATTGTGGTGTCACTAAGCAGGTGTCTAATTACTTATGATAATTATTTCTTTTTCTGAGTTGTTTCTGTTATGAATCTCCTTTTGTAACTTGCCTTTTTTCTTCTCTGTTTTAAGATTATCTACTATAGATGAATAATCTGTGGATATCTATTTTTGTTACATGTGTTGTACATATCTCTCCCCATTTTTCTCTTTTAATTTTGTTTGTAATGTTTTTTGAAGCATGAGAGTTTCCATATTATTATGTGCTAAGACTTGTCACTAGTTTACTTATGACTTCTGCCATGAATCTTCTGTAAGATAAGAGATTAGACTAGTATTTTTCACTGCTTTCATCTAATTTTTTTAGAGCATAAAAATATTTAGCTCATTATTCTGCCTAGAATTCACTTTTACAGACAGTGTGGCTATATGATCTATATTGCACATGTGTGTGTATATGACCTCCAACAGTCCCAATTCTGTTACTGAAGTTCACTTATTTGAAATAACAGCTTTATCCATATTTATATAAAATTCCACATATCCTTGGGTCTGCTTCTGTGCTTTCAATTCTGTTACACGGATGTATTTGTCTGTTCTTATATCAATATCACACTTTAACTTTTTCCAAAATCTTTTGATATTTTTTAAAATGTTAGGATAAATCATTCCTTATAGTTCTTACAAAATAAAATTGATAGTCTCATTTACTTTTTTCAAGTGAAATTTGACATCATCTTGTCAAGTTCTGTTTTAAAAATCCTATGGAGATTTTCTTTTGAAGAAAAAATTCAAAGAAGACTGATATATTCATCAGGTTGAATGTTTTCACCCACAAACATAGGTGAGGTGAAGGTGCTCAGTCATGTCTGACTCTTTGCGACCCCGTGGACTGTAACCTACTAGGCTTCTCCGTCCATGGGATTCTCCAGGCAAGAATACTGGAGTGGATTGCCATTTCCTTCTCCAGGGGATCTTCCCAATCCAGGGATCGTACCTGGGTCTCCCACATTGGAGGCAGACGCTTTAACCTCTGAGCCACCAGGGAAGCCCCAACCCACAAACATAATATGTCTTTATTTGTATTCAACATTTTTAAATTTCCCAATGAAATTTTATAATTTTCCTCTTAAAAGTCTTGGATATTTCTGACTTTCATCATTTATATGTATTAATACAACTTAATTTAAGTATTATAAATTGGGTTTTCCCTTTTATTGTTTTTTCAATTAAATATTGCCATTTTATTGGATAATTATAGGTTTTCATCTGTTGATTTTGTACTTAGTTATATTATTCTTATTTATTATGATTATCTTGGTCAATTTACACGCATTTTAGATAGGCAATTAAAATGGTTACTAGCTATGTCAATTTGGACTATTTTTTCATAATTTAAATTTATTTATGCTAGCGACGGAATGAAAAACCAACACGGCCGAGTGGTTTGAATCTGTTTCTTTATTCTTCTTATTCTCTTATTATTCTCTCATCATTCTCATTATTCTCATTATTCTCCTGCTGCTTCTTGCAGCTGCCTTATTTTATATCTTTTCCACAACAACTTACAAGGCAGGTTGCCAAACACTATGATTCAATGACTATACCATGCGCAGGCGCAGGGCAAGATAACCTTTACCTTAACTTATTTACCGCAGCTAAGACTTTATTTGGGGGAACTTCCTTATCAACTCAGAGTCCTTGTGACCCTGGGTTTGTTCTATTTTGAAAGAGCAGAAAAACATCCTTGTGTGCAAGAAT
>SJYC01143228.1:0-10646 GCA_006408675.1 Madoqua kirkii
CTGGCATGTGGTTAACTTAATAGTCAATACTGTATTTTCTCTTTTTATATTTCATAAAATATAATTTGTTGAACAAATTTTTGCTTCTTACATTATATACACAATCTTAGATACAGCCTCAAATTTTAATAAAAATTAAATTTTAATACATTTAAATAAAATTTAAATAAACATTTTAATATTTTCTTCCACTTCTACAAATGTTTGTTTTATGTATTTCAAGTAGATATGCTTGTCATGGGGGTACTCACTCAATAACCATTTCTTTTCTGTAAAAAAATTTTTATTGAAGCATAGTTGGTTTACAATGTTGTATTAGTTTCAGGTGTACAGCAAAGTGAGTCAGTGATACATATACATATGTCCACTCTTTTTAAGATTCTTTTCCCACATAGGTCATTACAGATTATTGAGTCACGTTCCCAGGACTACACAATAGATTTTCATTGTGGGTGTTCTCAGTCGTATCCGACTCTTTGTGACCCCATGGACTGCAGCCTGCCAGGCTCCCCTCTTCACAGAATTTTCCAGGCAGGAATACAGGAGTGGGTTGCCATTTTCTACTCCAGGAATTGACTTGCATCTCCTGAGACTCCTGCATTGCAGGAGGATTCTTTACTGCTGAGCTACTGAGGAAGCCTGTTTTTCATCATAGGTTTATTCAAATCAATGGTAGTATTTTGAGAGCTTTAAAAAATGCTATCTTCCAAGTAGCCTATGGACTGTTGCTACCTACAAAGTTGCTTCCTGAGCGGCATGGCTGGGGCCAGCCTGTGTTTCATGCTGAGATCTGAGTTTGGGAGCAGCCAGTGGAAGTGGCCACACAGGAATTCTGAGGCTGCTCCGCTGAAGGAAAAGCAGAGAAAGATATGGGTTTATGGGCTGTATTATACACTGCTGGGCTGTCAACTGATCTTGGTGGAGCCTCCTCTTCCACAGTTCCCATGCTATTAGATCAGTTCCGTGTTTACTGAACTTCTTGTAGGTGCGAGATATTTGAGCTATGACCGTCCAAAGAAGCTGTAGCTATTAAAACTCACAGGTCACTGGCTGTTTCTTCACTTGTCAGTAAAACCAATGAGGAATTTTTCATTCCTTTCTGATTTCCTTGTGTCCCTTTGTCCTTTCTTCTGTAAATATACACAGCCCCACACATTTCTTATCATCAGATCTTTGGAAGGGGATAGCAAGCTACCTCCATCTAAGGGGTGTCGTTAGCTTCCCTGTTGGCTCAGACAGTAAAAATCTGCCAGCAGTGAAGGAGACCCAGGTTCGATCACTAGGTTGGGAAGATCCCTTGGAGAAGGAAATGACAACCCACTCCACTGTTCTTGCCTGGTGAATCCCATGGAGAGAGAAGCCTGGTGGGCTGCAGTCCAAGGGATCACAAAGAGTTGAACACAGCTGAGCAACTAACACTTTCTGTTTCACCTAGGGGCCAGCATTAGCTCTGGCATGTAGGCAATGGAGACAAGAACCTGTGAAAGTATCAGGAGAAGACTGTTTGACATATCTTCAAAAGAAAAACTTGTGGCAGAAAAGAGGAGACAATGGATTAAATGAAACAAGGATGGCTTGGAGGATGTCTTTTTTTTTTAATATGTCTGAATTTTCAGATACAGATGCTTTGTCATCGGTATATCACTGAGACCTCACAGGATGCCTAGTCAATAGGAGCTACTCAGGAACATCTGACACGTTGAATTAAATTGACCTGATCAACTCACATAAGTCGGATAAGAAGTTAAAGCTGGCAGCACTGGAGAAAAACAAGATACAGAGTACCTGACAAGATTTTCTTCAATTCTTCCGAGAAGAACGCACTGGGGAAATCAGTAGAAATGATGTTGATGAGATGATAGCCTGGAGTTTAGTGAAAGGTCTTGAGAGTCATACAACTGTTTGCATTTAATATGATCCACAGTGGATCCCAGGACAGGAAATTTGTCATACCTGTGAATCCATTTCACTGCATAACTGATGGGTTCTACAAAGGATGGGTAAGGAGGTGACGACAGTGATGAGTTGTGGGTTTTTCCCCTGTCATAGGCTGACTGATGGAGCTGAGCGAGCCACCAGGATTTTAAAAGAGCAACTCTTCACTAAGAGCAATCTTTGCATTCTAATCACTGTGCTCTTCTGGGCCTTCTATTAGCTTTTTCTCTTTACTTATTTACTGAGTGTATAGAGAGTTGTCAAAATATGGGCGTGTGTTTGTAAAGCATTTCTAAGCCAAATTATCCATCCTCTCTCCTCAAGAACTTGTTTACAGAATTTGAACACCAGTTTCAAGTGGCTGTAAGAAATTTTCTCTCTCCTTTGGGCAGGGTATGTTTTGCAAATGGGCCATCATTCTGAATTAAAATATTTTGTGTCTTCCATGGAAAATTATTGAGTATACTGTAAAGAAGTCAGGGATGCTGCTTTTAAATGAAAACATATTTTATTTATAAATTTAAATGCAATGAATTTATTGAGTTTTGAAGGGGAGAGTAACATGATTTCCATAGCTTTAAGAGCTCATATTTTAAATTTTAAATAAACATTGGGGTTATTTTTACATTAAATATAATATTTAGATTGGGATAGATATAAGAGTTGACTCATTGAAAAAGACCCTGATGCTTGGAAAGATTGAAGGCAGGAGGAAAGCAGGATAACAGACAATGAAATAGTTGGATGGCACCACCGACTCAATGGACATGAGTTTGAGCAAGCTCCGGGAGAGGGTAAAGGACAGGGAAGCCTGGCGTGCTGCAGTTCATGAGGTCATGAAGAGTCAGACACGACTTAGCAACTGAACAACAATATGAGTGTCCAGTCTTTGAATGCTATAGATGAAAACTGGTTCAAATTAAAAAGTGGGATAAGGTAGATAATTCAAGATACTGGCAAAAGTCAACTAAAATCTGAGTGAAATGCATAGCACTATTAGTTGTATACTAGCTGAGTATCCTTTCCTGGTGGCTCAGTGGTAAAGAATCTGCCTGCCGATGCAGGAGATATGGGTTCCACCCCTGGGTCCAGAAGATTTGTCTGAAGAGGAAACCCACTATAGTAATCTTGCCTGGGAAATTCCACGGACAGTGGAGCCTGCCAGGCTACAGTCCATGGGGTTGCAAAAGAGTCGGACATAGTTTAGTGATGAAACAATGAAACCAACAAAACATTAGTTGCATAAACATTTTTAAAGTAAGAGTATCCATGCTACTGCTAAGTCACTTCAGTCGTTTCCAACCCTCAGCAACCCCCTTCCAGGCTCCTCCATCCATAGGATTTTCCAGGCACAAGTACTGGAGTGAGGTGCCATTGCCTTCTCCAAAGAGCATCTATAGTGACCTGGAAACAAGGGCGTTTAGTTC
The DNA here is from genome assembly GCA_006408675.1 of Madoqua kirkii. Taxonomy (NCBI): domain Eukaryota; kingdom Metazoa; phylum Chordata; class Mammalia; order Artiodactyla; family Bovidae; genus Madoqua; species Madoqua kirkii. The sequence goes on from SJYC01143228.1 coordinate 3,363, forward strand.
TGTCCTCAGCTTGGCTATGTGATGGTGGGAAATTTCTTAGCTGAGTTTCCTTATTTGTGATGTTAGATTCTTAAGAATAGAATGAAGATCAAATGAAACAATTGATACGTGTTCACATATCCCAGGCACCAGGAACAATTCTTAATCATAACAATAGCCGTGTCTTTAATACTAATATAAATGGTCCTGTATAAACTGAAAGTCTTTCCTCCATTTGGTATTCTAAAATTGTAATGGGATTTCTTTCATATTTGCAAACATATTTAATGTACTTCCTTTATATTCATATATAGGATTTCTTACCCATTATATATCCTTCACTAAGACTGGCATGAGTGTTTGTTGAGGGAGAGTTTCCAGTACGGTTAAGAAGAATGTTGTCTTTTCTAGTCTTATCTTCACTTTCATGGTCTAATCCCTCGATACAATGGCTGGTTTCACAAGGAGGATGAATCATTAATCAGCAAATTTTTACAAAGGATTTTCTGAGGGTGTCATGCTTTACTGAGTCCACTCGTGGCAAAGTAGTCACTGTAATAAACTTTGGTATTTAAAATTACAGAATGAAGTATTTCACCTTTCTGAAGGTCGGTTTTATTCAATAGGTTAGAGAAAAGGTTAAATATTAAAATATAGTTTTAAATATCAAGCAAGATGAGAGCATTGTGAAGTAAAATTTTAAAAATTATATATGTGATAAAGCATGAGGCTAAGATTAACCTTAGGACTCCTAAATGACAGTCACTGATGGCTTCCTGCTCCATGAGCAACTCTGGGATATTCATTGAAAAATTATGACACACAGGTAGGCTTCTGAATCCAGTTTCAGATTTCTTTGAGGTTCTTTCCGTTCTTAGATAATATTCCTCTAAGGATCTGCAATCAAAAGTTTGTTAAATTAACTTGAAGTCATACTTTTGCCTGGATTGTTGAATTATTAGCTTCATACACAGTGAGCTTTATTCATTTCAGTTTCTTTTCAATTTTTAGTGATTGATTTTTTTCATTTCTTAAAAGCAGAAACTTTTTGTGTATTTTGAAAAGCAAAACGATGTCCACAAGGTACATTTAAGAGAAATCTTACTTCCAGCTTGTCCTCTGCTGTACTTCCTGTCTCTGCCTTTAGGGAAACATTTTAGAGTTTTTTAATTTCTCCTTCCAGTATTTATTTTCAGATATTACAAGTACTGCTCTGTATTTTGCTTTTGTTTGATTTTTTCCCCCTCAATATTTATGGTCTTGATGGTGATGAGATTACATGGGTGCATACTTATCCCGCAAGTCTATTGAGTGCATGCAGATTTTTGCATGTCAATCATGTCTCAATACAGTAGTTAAATAATACATGAAGAAGAAAGATAGTAAATATGTACTTTTAAATTCAAAGATATAGTCTAAAGATCATTCTGTATTAGCACACAGATATTTTCACCTTTTTGAGTCTACATAGTATTCAACTGTACTGCTGTTCTATATTTTACATAACCATTTTCCTATTGATGGACATTTTAGTTTTTTTCCCATAGTTTGCTTTTGGAAATAATGCTGTGATAAAGGCCTTATTATTTTGTACTTCAACCATTTTATGTTTGAAATTGTTGTGTCAGGGAGTACATTCATATGTTTATCACTCTCTTGCAGTATGTAGCAGTTTCTTCACATTACATAGTTATGCCTGAAAAATGTATTGTTTGTTTTAGTGGCTTTGATATCTATTGATGAAGAATGTCGAACTGTTTTAAATATTTTAGGACATTGTATTAGTCAAACTCATTTTGCTTTGAGTTTCTGTAGTTCGTTTGTTTTTATAGTCTAGCTGTTGTTGCTATGAACATTCTTGTGCCTCTGATACACATTTGCAAGAATTAGTGTGTGTGTGTGTGAGTGTGTGTGTATGTGTGCACGTGCACAAACCCTTGTTAGACATTGTCACCATCCTCTGCTTAATCTATAGTGATGGTAGTTCACTATCTACCAGATAATGTAGTCAATTATAGTAAATTGTAATATGGCAAACATGTCTGACTATTGTTTTCAGCCATTCTCCCATGAACAGCTATTGGTAAACTTTGCCTTGCTGTTTCCCATCTCTGTTACTTGGCACACGCCAGCTCCTTTGCCTGAAATGTGCTTTAATGTCACTCCATTGTGTCCGACTCTTTGCGACCCCATGGACTATACAGTCCATGAAATTCTCCAGGCCAGAATAGTTAGTACTAATCTTCTACTCATCTTTCAAGACTTAGTTTAAATATCTCTTTCACCATTTTCAAAGCTGAGATACTTACCTTTCTTGACTGTTCCTGTGTTGAAACCCCCATTTGAATACTAACCACCCTGTGTTGTTTGTGTACGTAGCTGCCTCTGCCACTTAACTGGGACTCACTAAAGGATAGGAGCAGTTTCTAGTCATCCCTGCATTACTGACATCTAGCACAGTGTTTGGCTCATAGCAGGCACTCAAAATATTTTTTTTTAATTGATAAATCAGTATTTTAAAAGCACTGAATTTGCATTATGTGACATAAGATCTTAAATATTTACCTGAAAATTTCTCCCAATTGTCTGATCCTGAGAGGAAGCAAACACCCAGAAAAGAGTTAAATATTGAGCTAATACTTTAGCAAAGTTAGAAAAAATGAACCTTTCCTGGTAAATAAGGTCCTGTAGAGTCTGGAAAAGAATTAGAGTTTCTAGAAAAGAGTCAAAGTGTTAGTTGCTCAGTTGTGTTGTGTTTGTCTCTTTGTGACCCTATGAACTGTAGCCCACCAGCCTCCTCTGTCCATGAAACTCTCCAGGCCAGAATACTGGAGTGCGTTGCCATTTTCATAGAGATAGCATTTAAAAACTTTTGTTTTTCTTCTTTTTAACTGCTTATAGTATTAGGATTTATCTTTCTAATACGGAAAAATATTTTTCCATTACAATGACCCTGAGAAATTAGTATTATTATTCACATTTTTCTCATAAGAAAACTGAAGCTTAGAGAGTTTAAGTCACTGAGTCAAAGTCATACATCTAGTCACTGGTTGAAACAGAGATTTAAACAGAGTTTTAAAACTATTGTCTGGCATTATTCCAGATGTATGTTAAATTCTCCCCCTTGAGTTAAATAAAAAAGCGGTGAGATGCTTAGTGTGACAGCACAACCCTTCACCATGCTGGGCAGACGCAGACCGCCGCTTATCTGCACAGAATTCGTCAGCAGGTGAAGTGTGAAGGCTTAATGCATTTTGCTTTAGACTTAGCTGTGTGGTCCCTGACAGAAAGTGACTTTTCCTATTCCTTTAGAAATGGACTATTAAACAGAGGGAAAAGAGGAGCATGGATTTAGACCCTGGGAAATTGGAAAGTGTTCTACTGTTGACTTTTTGAGGGCCGAGGGACCCAGCTGTGATTCTTATGCTCCTCATTCAAAGAGAAGATACCGTATGAGTTGATTTCACATTTTTGTGGTCAGGTGAGATGGTGTCCATAAAACCACTGTGAACGTAAAGCAGTGAATTAAAGTTAAATTCATTCAACACATTTATTTTAGCTACATATTTCTTAACTGACTACAAACATGAATCATATGCACTGGTCTCAAAATACTTTATTCCATGATCTTGACAGGGCATGCACAGAAATAACTATGAGAAAAGATGAAAAATCGACAAAGATGAAAGAAAGCAAGTAAGAAATAAACATGTTAGAATAGTTCTCATGAAACTGTGAAGAAAATTACTCACTTATAATGTAAATCTTGTTAGTATTTAAAATGTCTATGTGGCAAAAGGGCAAAGTTATTATTTTTACATAATAAATAGGCTACCATTGAGAAAAATAATTTCCTCTTGTAAGACTGATGGAGTCTAACTGTTGCCACATCAAAGAAATGCCATGATTTAAATATCTTACATTCTTGAAATACCAAGTCTAGGAGATTTCTACTCTTAGTATTATTAACAATATATAATAATGTTAATGACATTTTAAATTAATTGAAGATATTTTCTGTTAGCTCTTACAAAATTGATAATTGATAGAAGTGACAGTTTACTTACATGTCAGTATTGCTGACAGTGAAGGCAGTGAAAGGTCTTGCTAATTTTTCAGTGAAACAAATGCAAATGGCTATGAGGATTAGTTGTTAAAGCACAATATGCCATGTCCTTCATGGAGACTTTTTATGAGTTATTGATGTTTCAATCTCAGTGACAGATTTATTTTGAAATCAAAGTGTGTGTGTTGCATTTTTGCCAAGCGGTAAGGGCGATAAGAATAAAAATAAAACAAAAAATTAGTTGTTGACATTTCAGCAAAAAATTGTTCATCTCAGTGATTTGAATCCAATTCTCACCTTGTACCTCTGAGCCAGCAATAATCCCATTTGTTTTCACCCAGCTTCTCTATGCCCACGGGTAGCAGCTGTAGCATCCAATTTGGTGATATAATTAAAGACAGTATGTCAATAAAATCAGATAAAAACAAAATTGCTATTTCGCTTGGTAAAGTTTCTCTTGAGGAATCAGCATTGGATTTTATAGAACTTTGAAAATTCCAACCCATGCCTTCCTTTTGACAGAAGCCTGAGGCTTCTTTCTTCTGTGTTACATTTTAATTTAGAATCACATGTCTTAGAACAATATTAAAATTTTGTGAATATCTTAAAATTGCATTCTTTCATTTTAACTCACCAACTTAGGGTACGTGTAGGGGTGTGTTCTTCACCATGCTGGGCAGACTCAGACCGCCGCTTATCTGCACAGAATTCGTCAGCAGGTGAAGTGTGAAGGCTTAATGCATTTTGCTTTAGACTTAGCTGTGTGGTCCCTGACAGAAAGTGACTTTTCCTATTCCTTTAGAAATGGACTATTAAACAGAGGGAAAAGAGGAGCATGGATTTAGACCCTGGGAAATTGGAAAGTGTTCTACTGTTGACTTTTTGAGGGCCGAGGGACCCAGCTGTGATTCTTATGCTCCTCATTCAAAGAGAAGATACCGTATGAGTTGATTTCACATTTTTGTGGTCAGGTGAGATGGTGTCCATAAAACCACTGTGAACGTAAAGCAGTGAATTAAAGTTAAATTCATTCAACACATTTATTTTAGCTACATATTTCTTAACTGACTACAAACATGAATCATATGCACTGGTCTCAAAATACTTTATTCCATGATCTTGACAGGGCATGCACAGAAATAACTATGAGAAAAGATGAAAAATCGACAAAGATGAAAGAAAGCAAGTAAGAAATAAACATGTTAGAATAGTTCTCATGAAACTGTGAAGAAAATTACTCACTTATAATGTAAATCTTGTTAGTATTTAAAATGTCTATGTGGCAAAAGGGCAAAGTTATTATTTTTACATAATAAATAGGCTACCATTGAGAAAAATAATTTCCTCTTGTAAGACTGATGGAGTCTAACTGTTGCCACATCAAAGAAATGCCATGATTTAAATATCTTACATTCTTGAAATACCAAGTCTAGGAGATTTCTACTCTTAGTATTATTAACAATATATAATAATGTTAATGACATTTTAAATTAATTGAAGATATTTTCTGTTAGCTCTTACAAAATTGATAATTGATAGAAGTGACAGTTTACTTACATGTCAGTATTGCTGACAGTGAAGGCAGTGAAAGGTCTTGCTAATTTTTCAGTGAAACAAATGCAAATGGCTATGAGGATTAGTTGTTAAAGCACAATATGCCATGTCCTTCATGGAGACTTTTTATGAGTTATTGATGTTTCAATCTCAGTGACAGATTTATTTTGAAATCAAAGTGTGTGTGTTGCATTTTTGCCAAGCGGTAAGGGCGATAAGAATAAAAATAAAACAAAAAATTAGTTGTTGACATTTCAGCAAAAAATTGTTCATCTCAGTGATTTGAATCCAATTCTCACCTTGTACCTCTGAGCCAGCAATAATCCCATTTGTTTTCACCCAGCTTCTCTATGCCCACGGGTAGCAGCTGTAGCATCCAATTTGGTGATATAATTAAAGACAGTATGTCAATAAAATCAGATAAAAACAAAATTGCTATTTCGCTTGGTAAAGTTTCTCTTGAGGAATCAGCATTGGATTTTATAGAACTTTGAAAATTCCAACCCATGCCTTCCTTTTGACAGAAGCCTGAGGCTTCTTTCTTCTGTGTTACATTTTAATTTAGAATCACATGTCTTAGAACAATATTAAAATTTTGTGAATATCTTAAAATTGCATTCTTTCATTTTAACTCACCAACTTAGGGTACGTGTAGGGGTGTGTGTCAGAGAAGGCAATGGCACCCCACTCCAGTACTCTTGCCAGGAAAATCCCATGGATGGAGGAGCCTGGTAGGCTGCAGTCCATGGGGGTGCTGAGAGGTCTAGCATGTTCAGGCATGTCGCGATGAAAAGCCCCAGAAAAGTGTCATGGAAGGTCCCAGCAGTTGGCCACCGCCCAAACAGGAACCGCAAGTGGACCAAACTTCCGGGAACCAACCCCATGGCCTGGCTCAATCAAGTGCCAATCACCACTACAGCCCGCACTTCCTACCTTATGTGGGAGGACCTGGCTTGAACGCTAGCCCTGACTATAAAACCCCATACCTTGCAGATTCCCTTCCCTTGCCAGCTCATTCCCAGAAGTCTGCCTGAGAGTGACCACCCAATAAAGGTTTCCATGGATGGTCCTTAGAGGTGGCTTTTTCTTCCCGTGGCATTTCTAACAGGCGCTGGGAGTCGGACATGACTGAGTGACTTCGCTTTCACTTTTCACTTCCATGCATTGGAGAAGGAAATGGCAACCCACTCCACTGTTCTTGCCTGGAGAATCCCCCGGACAAGGGAGTCTAGTGGGCTGCCGTCTCTGGGGTTGCACAGAGTCAGACATGACTGAAGTGACTTAGCAGTAGCAGGGGTGTGTGTGTGTGTGTGTGTGTGTGTGTGTGTGTGTGTGTGTGTGACAGTGGTAGGGAGAGAAACCCATGTACTGACCTCTTCATGATTCTGAGGAAATCCTCCTAAAGGCATATTTTCATGAATTTATTATTTAGAATAAACAGATTTATAAACTGGTTTTCCATTTCTGCCTTAAAAAGAGCTTTTATCCAAAACTTCAAAATTCTTTCTGTGTTAGTTTTCTCACCTCAAATATGAAGTAGTAATAGTGATTTCATTAATCTTATCTTCATTGAATTCTTAGAACAAGGTAATTTATGTTTACAGGATATTTTGAAACTTCTCAAGGAAAGTATTTCATGGTTACAAGATATAATTTTAAGATGTTTTTCTTTGAAATTTACTCAT
>SJYC01143229.1:0-11070 GCA_006408675.1 Madoqua kirkii
CCTCCAGGAGATCTTCCCAATCCAGTGATCAAACCTGCATTTCCTACATTGGTGGGAGATTCTTTACCACTGAGCCACCAAGTAAGCCCATACATAATCACTATGGGTAATATTAAAGATTTTAATAAAAAGAAAAAGCATACTAGAAGAAAATAATACCAAAATCTAATTTCAGTCTTGATAGTGGATATTGAGAATTGAAGAGACATAGAGTTTAGCATTGTTTTTTCTCTGGCTTTTTAAACAATCAGGAATCATGTATATGTTAAGATAGGAAAGGAATCCCTTGGAGACTCAACAGGAAGTGTTTCAAAATAGCCCACTGCTCGAAAAGTGGTGTGGAGGAGGATTTGTCTTCCAACATTTTGCTGACAATTCCATTTTCACTTTGTCTCATAAAATTCTCCCTGATCCTGAGTAGAACCATACCTTTTGCCTTGCCTCACAGTTTCAGCTACCCTTTGATACTCTTGGCTACTGTCCAGTATTGCCTTTAAGGCAAATCATACTGTGCCATATGTAAGATAAATTCCTGGGAAGATATTCAGGCTATATGAAATACGTTCAAAAACTGTGCCCAGCATCACTTGGTCCTATCAGATTTATTTCTTGGTTGACTTTGTTGAGTCTTGTTTATTCTTTAGTTTCTCTTTTGCCTATTCATTCCACCTTCAGGTGACTACAAAATGAAATTTTATGTATTTATTAATTAGACTAATGGAGTTGTTTATATGCAGCAACATTATTAAAAAATTCATGTGCAGAATTTTTGGAGCTATGGAATAGTTGTACTTTTCCCTGTTCCTTCCACATACAACTAAAAACGGGGACATGATGTATAAAATAAACATAAGACTCTGAAGTATAAAGAGAAGAAAGCAGGCCAGATAAGAGTCTAGAACCTGGGTAATGGTCATGAGTGGTCTGGATTTTCTTTTTACCAAATGTTTCCTAGATTTGGAGCTGAAGAAGCTGGCAACCTGGAAGAGCCAATGGATGTGTGGTAGGGGGTTGGAGGGAACTTGCTTTCTCTAATCAAATAATCAGAAAATGAACAAAATAACAAGATAGGCAACTCTGAGACAATCACTACTCTATTCCAACCAAAAAACACAGAGAAAGGTAACCTTACCCACTCATGCCAGGACAAGCTAAGTAAGGTGCCTGACACATTGTGAAGTTGTAGAGACGTGTCCAGACAGGGTGCCCTTCAGGGTGCTGTTAGAAGGCCAGGTAGGGGTTAGGACTTTCTCCACCAGCTGGAAGAAAGCCCCTCTGTGGACTCACTTGCCCCACATGGCAGTAAGGAGGCAGTCTTCCCTTAGAGTAAAAACTCTACAGTAGCTTATCGCTATCCTTTGTACACAAGCATCCTTCAATCTGTTAATCCTTTTATTGATGGATAGCTAGCATCGCCGACTCAATGGACATGAATTTGAGCAAATTCCAGGAGACAGTGGAGGACAGAAAGCCTGGTGTGCTGTAGTCCATGGGTTTGCAAAGAATTGGAGGTGACTTAGCAACTGAGCAACAACAACAAAATCATTTTATCCACACGTATCACTTTATTATGATGAAAAAGAAGAAAATAAACTTGATAACATTCCAGTTAATAATGACAGACACCAGAAAGCAGAACTGTTTTCCTGAAATAAATCAATCCATTGAAATCTACATATTGATGGAATAACATATGTCTGGGAAAAAATCTAACCAGAGCAAAACACATGGATATATGTCCTGATGAACCTATTGGTCTTTAAATAAAGGGAAAAAAGTCCTTTACTTATTCAGACAAAATATCCAAGGGAAAGAAATCAGATAATTTTTAGAATTTACTCAATTTTATGCCAGGGTGGGGGAAAAATACATTTTAAAACACTCAAGGAAAGAACATTAAAAAAATCCCAAGTATATCAGTAAATACATATTAGTCAAATACATGTAAATAAACAGACTAGATCACAGTCTTGATTAGATAGAATTAGGGTCATAAAAACATTTTATAAAACAAAGTACAATTTATAGCTTTATAGAATACAATTCATATTGATGATAAATCAGTTATCAGTATGTTTGTGAAATAACACAACAGCTGTTGGCATATAACAGAATTTAAGGAATGCAAGGAGAAAGAGATTGAACTACCATCAATAACAGAGAATTTAACATACTCGTCACAGACCTAAATGCATAGTGGACAAAAATTTAGTCAGGCATAAAAGATTCAAACAACTTAGTTACTAAAAGTTGATAAAGATGGTGAATACATGTACACATAGAAAAGGCAAGAATGAGAGAGATGCATGATGTGAAAAACACATGTTTATACATATATTTAAAAATAACTGGGGAAATTAGGGCAGAATTTTAAGTGATCCTAAGGGCTTCTTCATTTTGTTAGGTGTGAAAATGACATTGTGGTGACATGTGAAGGTGTTTGTGGTTTTCAGAAATGCATACTGGAGCTTGTATTGAAATAACCTAACAACTCATTTAAACTACCTTTGAAAAGGCATAGATAAAACAAATGTTCAATTATTGATAACTATTTTACATTGGCTATATGGCAGATTGCTTAAATTTCAGTCTATGTCTTTCTAACCGTAAGACCTTGTCTTTCAAACTGTGACTTTATTTACACTCACTCTTCTAGACTGAAAAATGGCTTCAGTATAAATATGCAACCCTTATTGGTGGTTAACTCTCCTAGACAGCAGGTTACCGCTCACAAGGTACCTAACATGATTTGCTGAGGACGTTGCCTTTCAGTAAGAGAAAGTGCCAGCAAAGAGCAACCTCTGAATTCTGTCTCAGGTTACACCATGGGATTCCTTTCCATTGACCTTTCTTAGTTTTAAAATAACTTTTATTAGATTAAAGAAAACAGACATTTTGGTGCCACGACGCATTCCTGACCTTCCAAGCAGCACAGTTCTGTAGGTGTTTTGACCTCTCATGTTGGTAGCTGACAGAGTTCTCCAAGCAAACCATGAAAACTTGTGCCACGTTTCAGAGCCAGAGCACCTCAGTCTTAGAGCTTTAGTTCCGATTACTGCTTTTTATCTTTTTTTGTTCATGAGAGTTTGCATTCCTTAGGGCAGTGCTGCCGAAAAATATCTGATGTAGGTCCGGGACTAAGGTTGACTGAACTGGGTCTGGGGCAGGAGCTAAAATAAAAATCCGAGATTTGCTATTCTAGGGTTATGACTAATATAACATTAATTACCTAAGGCACCCAGCAAGGAGAAGCAGAAGTACCTCAGCCAGGACATGGGTGAGTCAACCCGTGCCAGCTCAGCAGTGATCGGTGACTGCCTGACAAGCATTCTGAATGAGGTCTCCATGCTGCTATCTGAGAAGAGTTCCTGACTTCAGCGGAGGGTCTTAGATTTTGGGAGGAGGCCAGACAGGTCCAGGCAGGCAGAGAGGCAGAAAATTAATAAATAAAACCCATCCCTTTAAGGAGTAAATGTAAAATGTATAAAGAAAACTAACATAAGAAAGAGTCCTGTTGTACCTTGCTCTGAAAAGATAAAAGTAAACTAAGGAAAGTTATCTGATGGTTTTGTTGTTTTAGCTGCTAAGTCATGTCCAACTCCTTTGTGACTCTGTGGACTCTAGCTCACCAGGCTCCTCTGTCCCTGGGATTTTCCTGGCAAGGAAACTGGAGTGGGTTGCTGTTTCATTCTCCAAGGGATCTCCCTGACATAGAGATCAAACTCAAATCTCCTGCATTACAGAGGGATTCTTTACTACTGTGCCACCTGGGAAGCTCAAGGAAAGTAATGTAACCATTGCTCTAAGAATGGTTAGTATCCTTGAGGAGACGTTAATAAAATAAAGAACATATGTGATGAAATGATGAAGTGAAAATCTAATGGAAATCCTGAAAAAAATTCTGCATGTAAATCTTTCAAAAGGCAAGTTGCCCCTGACTGAGTAAAGGATAGGTAGTGAACCTGAAGGAATTAGAATGAAACTTGTACCAAATGTGGTAAAGATGGAGGGAAATACGAAGGCAATGACTTTAGACTCAAGGCAGGGGAGAGATGGATGGAGAAGCTTGTATATAAGTCAAATAAAAGTTTAAAAAATAATATAGATTTAAGAAAGTCAAAAAGAAATAGACACTTGCCAAAAGCCACAGTAACATACAAATTCTTGTGGTTTTATGTGGGAGGAGGACAAGCACGCGCTTTTGGCTCCAGCAGGATGTGGCCCTAGGATTTTTGAGGATGTGTGTCAGATCTATTTCTTGGTTCAGACTAGGGAGCTTCCCCCTCAGGGCGTCTTCCCCACCTTGGTTTTGTCTGGCAAGGGCCCCCGTCTGACTTCTATGTGTCTTGGAGAACTGGAGGATGATTTGACATTGTCGGCAGGAACAATCTGACACTGGAAGAAACTAGGAAAAGTAGGCAGTGTTTCCCATCTGAGTTCCTAACCTCCTTATCCCTAGACTTGAGATTCATCCACAAGGCCCAGTGAACCATGTGAAGGGGGTACCGTTGACTGGAATTCCTGCCCTTTAGCTCCTCTTTTCAGAGTCGTGGTTTTTTGCAAAGTGTGGGGTTGTCTTTACCAGGCTTTTACTTTCTAGGATCCGGACTAACGATCTGTTTTAGCCAAGACTTGTTAATTGCTCCATTCTCTTCCACATTCCCTAGCCCTACCTTCTGGAGATTCTATGTCTGTTTTTTTTCTCTCCCATAGTAGAAACAGGCATTTCTGACATATGTCCTGGGTTTTGGTACCCAGAAGCTTACATCCATCCTTTAGAAGCAGTCATGTCTCAAGTAATTAATGGAAGACATTTTCTAGCAGAGCTGGTTCTGGGAAACGTTTTCTTGAGAGAAGGGAGACCTCTTTACGTGGGCTTCTCAGAAAGCTCCTCTGAGGGACCTGAATCACAGCTGCCACGCTGGCCCCAACTTCTTAACAGAAAGCCTCTGAATCCGGCTCCTCTCCTCGGTTTTATCCTCTGAGGCGGTCAGTGTGACCTCCTCCTATTCATCCTCCCAAATCAGTTTCACTAACGGTTTGGGGGAAGACCTTAAATCTCCCTGGCTTCATGTGAAGTCAAGGCTGCCTCGGCAAGGCTTCCCTCTAAATCAGTGCTGTAGCAACTTCCATCCCCCAGGCCTGATTTTTCCCAACTCCATCACACCGTGCTGTGTTTTACAGCTCACAAAAGAGTTTGTACAGAATCTCAACACACACAAACAGGTCTTTTCTCCTTCCTATCGATGTATGGTGAGAAAGATAGATGATGAGAAAGTTGACTTCAGAATCTTGGCAGCGTCTCCGATAAACAGATGCCTGTCCCAGTCCTGGTAGCCCTTCATCTGGAGATCAAGGGATCTGCTGGCTGTGACTGTAAGTCTTAGCTTCAAGACCTGTGTGAAAGTTTCCGTGAGTCTGTGCCTCCTCCAAGGCCTGTCATCCCTCTTAACATTTCAGCAGCATCTCTAACTAGAACTTGAATCCTCTTGTATTGTCTCAGAGGCCTGCATGATATTCTTTTTAGCTGAAGCCTTTACTACAGAGTAGTAAATACTGGGACCTGTGTCCACACCCCATCCTCAGGGCTGACACACCCATCCTCACCTAGTGTTGACCACTCAGCACTGAGCCCTGCACTAGGAATTACCTGCATCATAGATAAATCCTGCCCTCAAACCTGGGCCTCCTCCCGGGGGTACTGTGGCCATTGATTGCTTTAGAAGGTGGAAAAGGCCCTGGCCCTTTGCCTCAATGTAAGGTAACTCGTCATCTGAGCTCCCAAGTTCTCTGGAGGAGCATCTTAAGCTTCAGCTGTAATCACACAATGAGTTGCTTTCTCCATCTTCTGAATACTACCTTATACATGTACTCCACCCCCCCCCCCAAACAAAACAAAACAAAACAAAACAAAACTGAAAACCCAGGGAGCTTTCTCAATGGAATTTTCCATCTCAGTGTTTATTTCTAAGGAACCCAGTCTGAGACAGGTGGTATCAGAAGGGATAGCCTGCTCAAAACCAGGAGACTGGAGATGGGTCATTCTGGGTTAGTAGGCAGGAGGAGCAGCATAGTCTGGAAGTAGATGAAGCATTGGTAGCCCACGGCTGCCATGGCAGGGCAGGAGGTGGTGAACAGCTACTGTGCTGTCTCTGGCCGAAATAAGAGGGAAGTGGTAACTAGGGATTGTGGAATTGCATGACGGCTGCTAAGCATCACGGACTCTTTGTTGGAGAAAGAGTGATTCATCAATAGTTCAAGGCAAAATGTGGAAGCCAGATAACCTTCTTGATTGCACTTAATAAACACCTAATATCGTACATCCAGAGGGCAAATGGAACAGAGGAAAGCTCAGCATCTAATTAAGAGGGAGACTTAGGGTCTAATGGTGAGGGTAGTGGAACCTTAGAGGAAGGTTGAAATAGTCCCAGCTATTCACCTGTACCAAGGTCATGACCTTGCAACTTGAAACAGGGAAGCTGGGTAACATAGGCAAGAGCCTTTAACAGTGTCCATGTCACTCTTGCCTCAGGATTATGTTAACTTGCCTTCCCTCTCTCACAATATAATCCACAGTCACCTGGGCCATCTGGAGAGTCTGCTGGACATCTTATTGGTCTGTTAGACCCGTGCCATCATGTTAATCACACTGCAGTACAGTAAGTGATTGGCATGCTGGAGGTCTTGATGTATACAGAGTGTAGGAAATAACCTGAGGATGATTCAGGGTGTTGCCACATCAGTGAGGGTCATAAGAATTCAACAGGTTTGCAGCCTATGGGACTTTTCTTCCCAGATAAGCACAGGTTGCTGCAGTTGATACCACTCAAAACCAAACCAAGAAGCAGGGACCGTGACAGACCTCTTTGGGCTTGCCTGCAGCACGTTTGACATGTAGACCTTCTGCTCCAGCCTGTTTAGTGGGTACAAAGAAGGTGGCTAGGTTTGCTTGGGACCAAGAACAGGCTAGGCATGTGAGTCCTTTGCTCCAAAGGCTGGTTGAGAGCAAGTTCCATGTATCAGTGCAGTCTCCTGGGAACTCTGTGTCCACAGGAGAAGCAGGGCAGGGCCCTCACCAAGTTTGCACATCAGACCACAGCCACGTTTCCTCTTTAAGGAAAAATTTGGCTTTTTCTAAAATTGTGTATCATTTGAGGCTAAGGTTAAACTTTTAAGTTCCAGTTGGTTATTCTATAAGGAAATACCTTGCGTCTACTCAATCCTATGAAAGTGTTAGTTGCTCAATTGTGTCCGACTCTTTGCCACCCCATAGACTGTAGCCTGCTAGGTTCCTCTGTCCATGGAATTCTCCAGGCAATCATACTGGAGAGGGTTGCCGTGTCCTCCTCCAGGGGATTTTCCAGACCCAGGAATTGAAGCCTGGTTTCCCACTTTGTAGGCAGATTGTTTACCGTCTGAGCCACTAGGAAAGCCTCACTCAATCTAGAAGTTCATTGAACAGTGCTTTATCTGAAATATCCAAATATATCCAGATTGCAGATTAAAAATCTGGGCATTTGAGGAGAGAAATGTACCACTGAGACTAGGTAACAAGAAGCAAGTGGAGCTTCTACTGAGCTGGAGTTTGTACTTGATCTTTGTCAAAGTTCATTATGCGTGCATTTAATCAGGAAAATTGTACCACGAAGAGAGAAGAATGTGGCACCAGTCACAATGAGAAAACTACTGTAATGCCAGGGGTCCTATGAAAACTCTCTGGGTTCAGCATCAATCTTCAGAGGTTAATTTATCCTTTGTATTGTTGAAGGAAATGCTTTGGGTACAAAATGGGCTTTGAAATATTTCCTGAGTTTAGTTTAAATACATAGAACCTCAAGCTTGCTTATCACTGGAGTCTTCACAGATTAAGCCTAACCCATGTTCTGAAATTTAAAAGACTATGTACTTCATTTTCAAGCAATACTAAAATACAGCAATCAAGATAAAATTATCTCAAAATGAGAAAGAAAATGGTTTTTTTTTTTTTCCGGAAAGGTGATGCGTTTTTGCTCACTTTCCTTTTGAAAATGTCATCAGTCTATTAGCTACCTGACAAAAGCTGGGAGTGAAAATTACAAGCTTATCATATGTATGGGGCTTCCCTGCTGGCTCAGAGGTTAAAGCCTCTGCCTCCAGTGCGGGAGACTCGGGTTCGATCCCTGGGTTGGGAAGATCCCCTGGAGAAGGAAATGGCAATCCACTCCAGTACTCTTGCCTGGAGAATCCCATGGATGGAGAAGCCTAGTAGGTTACAGTCCACGGGGTCGCAAAGAGTCGGACATGACTGAGCGACTTCACCTCATCTTACCTTCACCTATCATATGTATTAATTACTCAGCATGAGGTAAACATGAATATAAAAAATGTCATTAAGAGTTTTTTTAAAATGGTAATAGAAACTGAATCATAAAGAAAAAACTTTGATATTTGCTTGTGTTGGTAACCACAAACACTTTTCCTGAATAGTCTGCATTTTTTAAAAAATTAAGATGGCATGCTATTTGGAGATAAATAATGACCTGTTAGAAAATCAATTTATTGAAAAAATGCTTCAAATTGATGGATATGAAAGTCTTTAAAAAAGGCTGAAAGAATAAGCAGCAGAGTCACACATGATAGTATTTGAGATGGAAAAGTAACCTGCAGACTGAGGATTTTCATACACATCGCATTTCTCTACATCTACAGTAAGATTTCTCTAGTTGCATTTCAGTTTTTCATCTTCCTACTTTTGAGCTTCAGTACAGTATTTCACCCTGGTTGATCTGCACATCAGACCACAGCCACGTTTCCTCTGCAGAAGGAAATGGTAAACCACTCCAGTATCCTTTCCTGGGAAATCCCATGGACAGGGGAGCCTGGCAGCTACAGTTGACAGGGTCACAAAGAGTCAAGACATGACTAAGCGACTTAGCACAGCACAGTGCTGTATTTCACAGACTCACTTAATATATAGTATTACCCAATTGTTGTTTTTATGACTTTTTAGAAGAAAGATCACTATGTATAAGAACTTGTTTACATGTAATCTTTTCACATTTAAACAGTATTAATCAGCTCATTTATTTTCTTTAACTGTAACTCTCTTCCAGATGTCATTTTTAGTTTATTTTATTTAAAAAATGTTATTATACACAGAATTAGTGTTCATATCTTCATTAATCTCAAAAGACACAAAATTTTTGCAAGATGTAAATCAGGACAAACTTCAGGCAATATGAATATGTTATTTCTTTTTGCTGTTGTGAGAATTACTGTGGTTTTGCTGAAATGCATCCCATTTTGAGTGACTGCCAAATTGGGATTGTTTTTTAATGGTTTTCAAATAAATGATACACTTCCAGAGAAGTGCTCAAGATTCCAGAAGCACTAAATAGACAAATAGGAAAGGATACTGCTGTCACTGTATAGTGAAAATATATGTATATATTTGCTTGCTTGTTTATTTATTTATAACTTGCCCACTTCAGCAAAAATTTAAGGCAGATTGATTAAGTTGTATACTACTTTAGAAGAGGGCATTTGAACATCTCCCAAATGTAATGTATTGGAACCAGGTAGAGTGAACATGTTAGGTGGGACAAATCATTCTCCCTGGAGGAGATAAACAATTTAATATTTTGATATTGCTGCTACTGCTGCTGCTGCTAAGTCGCTACAGTTGGGTCTGACTCTGTGCAACTGCATAGACAGCAGCCCACCAGGCTCCCCCATCCCTGGGATTCTCCAGGCAAGAACACTGGAGTGGGTTGCCATTTCCTTCTCCAATGCATGAAAATGAAGTCACTCAGTCATATCTGACTCTTCACGACCTCATGGACTGCAGCCTACCAGGCTCTTCTGTCCATGGGATTTTCCAGGCAAGAGTACTGGAGTGGGTTGCCATTGTCTGTGGCAATTTGTTTTCTGGTTAAGAATGACCAGATTCTCTACCCCGCTCCTCACTTTCTTTCTTTTTGAAACAGATTTGTGAGTAAAAAGTGGAAGATATAGCTTCACATTTAACAAATACTCTCTGTTCCACAAGTAAAAATTTTAAAAGCCCTTCTTACTCTTGAGAGCGCAGGAGGGAGATGGAGTTTGGTTCCTTTAACTAAACTCTCAGGAGTTAAGATAGGGGGCTGTTTTATTTTACATGTTCGGAAGAATTTTTACTACTCTTGAGAATAAGGGGAATGAAGCTGGCTAAGAAAACCAGACTGAGGTGTTAGTGGGGACTGTTACTTGACATGTCAAAGGAAGGCTTGTATAAGTTGAGGTATCTCTTCCAGCTTCTCACTCAATGGACCTTTGAAAAGCAAGTCCTTTGGGGATCAATGCAGTGAGGAGACAGCCTTAGTTCATTTAGAGTTGTCCTGTGTCTATTTAGCAAAACTGGAACTGTATCTTCCAGAATTCCCTTCTCTTTAGAGTTCTGGGGGAATTGAGGTTTCCTTCTTCGTTTGTATCTTTCGCATCAGAAATGGGAGGAACCATCAGCCTAGTTTGCTTCTGTGCTGGTACAGGCATTGCTGCTGGTACCCTTGCTGTCTGCCACACTTGTCACCTTGTGGCCACAGATCCCTCTTCCACTTGTCTGTCTTCAGGGCCAGGTGGATGATGTGATGCGGCTGGAGGCTGTGAGGTCATCAGACACCCATATACTTTCATCCTCTTGGTTTCCGGCTTCTTTTCAGTTTTCTATTATGGAAAAAAAAATGTATGTTTGTTACAGAAAATTTAGAACATACAGAAAGCTAATAAAACAAACATCTGTGACCCTGATGCCCCATCATTTCTGCATCAGTTGCTCAGTCCAGTCCAACTCTTTGCGACCCCACAGACTGGCCCGCCAGGCTGGTGGGTTACCATTGCCTCCTCCAGGGGATCTTCCCAATCCAGCAGTCAAACCCACATCTCCTGTGTCTCCTGCTTTACAGGGAGATTCTTTACTGCTGAGTCATTAGAGAAGCCAGGTCAGTTCAGTCGCTCAGTCCTGTCTGACTGTTTGCGACGCCATGAATCACAGCACGCCAGGCCTCCCTGTCCATCACCAACTCCCGGAGTTCACTCAGACTCACGTCCATCGAG
>SJYC01143232.1:0-34294 GCA_006408675.1 Madoqua kirkii
GGTCAATAAAGCAGAAATAGTTGTTTTTCTGGAAGTCTCTTGCTTTTTTGATGATTCAGTGGATGTTGGCAATTTGATCTCTAGTTCCTCTGCCTTTTCTAAAACCAGCTTGAACATCTGGAAGTTCATGGTTCACGTGTTGCTGAAGCCTGCCTTGGAGAATTTTGAGCTTTACTTTACTAGCATGTGAGATGAGTGCAATTGTGTGGTAGTTTGAGCATTCTTTGGCATTGCCTTTCTTTGAGATTGGAATGAAAACTGACATTTTCCAATCCTATGGCCACTGCTGACTTTTCTAAATTTGCTGGCATGGCATACTGAGTGTAGCACTTTCACAGCATCATCTTACAGGATTTGAAATAGTTCCACTGGAATTCCATCACCTCCACTAGCTTTGTTCATAGTGATGCTTTCTAAGGCCCACTTGACTTCACATTACAGGATGTCTGGCTCTAGGTGAGTGATCACACCATCGTGATTATCTTGATCATGAAGATCATTTTTGTACAGTTCTTCTGTGTATTCTTGCCACCTCTTCTTAATATCTTCTGCTTCTGTTAGGCCCATGCCATTTCTGTCCTTTATTGAGCTCATCTGTGCATGAAGTGTTCCCTTGGTATCTCTAATTTTCTTGAAGAGATCTCTAGTCTTTCCCATTCTGTTGTTTTCCTGTATTTCTTTGCATTAATCGCTGAGGAAAGTTTTCTTGTCTCTTCTTGCTATTCTTTGGAACTCTCCATTCAGATGCTCATATCTTTTCTTTTCTCCTTTTCTTTTTGCCTCTATTCTTTTCACAGCTATTTGTAAAGGCTCCTGAGACAGCCATTTTGCTTTTTGCATTTCTTTTTCTTGGGGATGTTCTTGATCCCTGTCTCCTGTGCAATGTCATGAACCTCCTTTCATAGTTCATAGGCACTCTATCTATCAGATCTAGTCCCTTAAAGCTATTTCTCACTTCCACTGTATAGTCATAAAGGATTTGATTTAGGTCATATCTGAATGGTCTAGTAGTTTTCCCTACTTTCTTCAATTTAAGTCTGAATTTGGCAATAAGGAGTTCATGATCTGAGACACTGGAAAAGGCAATGGCACCCCACTCCAGTACTCTTGCCTGGAAAATCCCATGGACAGAGGGGCCTGGTGGGCTGCAGTCCCTCAGATCGCTAAGATTCAGACACAACTGAACAACTTCACTTTTCACTTTTCACTTTCATGCATTGGAGAAGGAAATGGCTACCCACTCCAATGTTCCTCCGTGGAGAATCCCAGGGACAGGGGAGCCTGGTGGGCAGCTGTCTATGGGGTCTCACAGAGTCAGACATGACTGAAGTGACTTAGCAGCAGCAGCAGCAGCACCAGATCTGAGCCAGGATCAGCTCCTGGTCTTGTTTTTGCTGACTGTTTAGAGCTTCTCCATCTTTAGCTGCAAAGAATATAATCATTCTGATTTCATTGTTGACCATCTGGTGATGTCCATGTGTAGAGTCTTCTTTTGTGTTTTTGGAAGAGGGTGTTTGCTATGACCAACGTGTTCTCTTGGAAAAACTCTCTAAGCCTTTGCCATGCTTCATTCCATATTCCGAGGCCAAATTTGCCTGTTACTCCAGGTGTTTCTTGACTTCCTACTTTAGCATTCCAGTCCCCTATAATGAAAAGGACATCTTTTTTGGGTGTTAGTTCTAAAAGGTATTGTAGGTCTTCATAGAACCATTCAACTTCAGCTTCTTCAGCGTTACTGGTTGCGGCATAGGCTTGGATTACTGTGATATTGAATGGAGTGCCTTGGAAATGAACAGAGATTATTCTGTCATTTTTGAGATTGCATCCAAGTACTGCATTTTGGACTCTTTTGTTGACCATGATGGCTACTCCATTTCTTCTGAGGGATTCCTGCCCGCAGTAGTAGATATAATGGTCATCTGAGTTAAATTCACCCATTCCAGTTCATTTTAGTTCGCTGATTCCTAGAATGTCGATGTTCACTCTTGCCATCTCCTGTTTGACCACTTCCAATTTCCCTTAATTCATGGACCTAACATTTTAGGTTCCTATGCAATATTGCTCTTTACTGCATCGGAACTTGCTTCTATCATCAGACATATCCACAACTGGTTTGTTTGTTTGTTTGTTTGTTTGGTTTGGCTCCATCCCTTCATTCTTTCTGGAGTTATTTCTCCACTGATCTCCAGTAGCATATTGGGCACGTACTGACCTGGGGAGTTCCTCTTTTAGTGTCCTATGATTTTGCCATGGACTGCACAGAAGCGTGGCCAAGGGGAGCTACCCAATGTCCAAGGAGCAGCGGCTGCATGGCATAGGAGGGCTGAGGGGAGTACTCCACGTTCAAGGTCAGGAGGGGTGGCTGTGAGGAGATACCTCTCGTCCAAGGTAAGGAACATCTGCTGCACTTTGCTAGACCAGCTGTGAATAGATATCCCATGTCCAAGGTAAGAGAAACCCAAGTAAGACAGTAGGTGTTGCTAGAGGGCATCAGAGGGCAGACACATTGAAACCATAATCACAGAAAACCAGCCAAGCTGACCGCACAGACCACAGGCTTGTCTAACTCAATGAAACTAAGCCATGCCATGTGGGGCCACTCAAGACGGACGGGTCATGGTGGAGAGGTCTGACAGAATGTGGTCCACTGGAGAAGGGAATGGCAGACCACTTTAGTATTCTTGCCTTGAGAACCCCATGAACAGTATGAAAAGGCAAAATGATAGGATACTGAAAGAGAAACTCCTTCTCCTTCCTTCACCTAAACCCTCTTCTCCATCATGAGTATGGATTCTTGTCTTAATTTTGGCATCTGAGAAAGTTTTCTGGCTGTGCGTTCCTGATATGACTCAGTTTATGATGTTGCTATTCTGTGTGCAGATAAAGCTGTCAGCTTCACTTTTCATGAGGTCAGTGTGCTCTCTGACCCTTTTTTGTAGTGGGCAGAATTTTTGAGCGTTATTCCTGTCCTTCAGGTTACACTTGCTGGGTGTTTATAGATCAAAACCACTGCAGGTTGTTAGAGTTAGTAATGGAATAAATAGGCTGAAAAAGTATTGTTTCCCTGATCTCAAGGCTTGACACAGATTATAAAATGTTATGTCAAGTTGCGGTTCTTTCACAGATGTCTTGTACACACAAGGATTTCTCCACAGGCTGATAATTTAAGGAGCTTATATGATGTGTGCTAAGTTGCTAAGTAGTATCCCATTCTTTTG
Source organism: Madoqua kirkii (assembly GCA_006408675.1). Classification (NCBI taxonomy): domain Eukaryota; kingdom Metazoa; phylum Chordata; class Mammalia; order Artiodactyla; family Bovidae; genus Madoqua; species Madoqua kirkii. Next base: position 3,219 of record SJYC01143232.1, read on the forward strand.
CAGTCCCATGGACTGTAGCTCACTAGGCTCCTCTGTCCATGGAATTCCCCAGGCAAGAATATTGGAGTGGATTGCCATTTCCTTCTCTAGGAGATCTTCTCGACTCAGGGATTGAACCCACATCTCTTATGTCTCCTGCATTGGCAGGTGGATTCTTTACCACTAGCACCATCTGAGAAGCCCCTACAGCTTGTAGCTGTGTCTTATTTATTTATAAGCTTATTGTTATATTTCAATTGTACAGAATATACAGAATTTTCAAATGTTAATTTTATAGCACATGCATGCTTGAAATGTAATATTCTGATATATACTATTTTCTTGTGAAAAAAAAATCCACACAGATGTCAGATGCAGGTGATTGTAAGATTAACCTTTTCAGGTTAGAATTTCTTTAGCTTCTCTGTAGGGTGCAAGTCAGGAGAAATCACACTTTGTTACACCATAAACATTTCAATTTATAGTTGTTCTAGCTCCATCTCCCTGATAACAGTATCACTTACTCAGATGGAGTAAAAAAAAAATCAAACAAACAAACAAAAAAAAACCTGGTGGGTTTTATGCAAGGTACAATGAAGTGAAGGTCATTTTTAAAAACCTGGCATACCATACCAACATTATTGCATCATTAAAATTTTCAGTATATATTACATCATAAAAATTTAAAAATAAGTATTTTTACACGCCAGATATTGATGCAAACATTTTAAAACTTATAAACCCCCAAATTATTGACATACTCTTTCTTCTCTGTAAGGAAACAAATCAAATTTATAATAAATGCATTTGAGTTACTCTGATTTTGTATAAGTTTATATAGTAATTCATAAGTATAACTTTACAACTTTTTATAATGAGAATCATGTTTCACTTCACAAATACAATATGAAAAAATCAATATCCAATTTTATTTTTAGGCTGATCCATGAAAAAGAGTTTCAAGATTTATAGAATTTTTAAATTCCAAGTTACATTAAAATCTTCAAGTCTAATGATCCCCGTCCAGAGCAGAATTTCTCTAAAGTATTCCACTTCTGCTTGATTATTTTTAGAGACAGTCTTTAGATAGCAGCTGATTCCAATTTCAGGAAGTTTTAAGTGTGAGAAAGTTTTCTTTTTTGCTCTGTCAAAGTTGGCATCACTGTGTTTTCACACACTGGTCTAGTTCTATTCCCTGGAGCCTCATGGAATGTATTTCATCCTCTTCCTTCGCACTCTGTCTCTTATACACATCTTTCACAAATACAATATGAAAAAATCAATATCCAATTTTATTTTTAGGCTGATCCATGAAAAAGAGTTTCAAGATTTATAGAATTTTTAAATTCCAAGTTACATTAAAATCTTCAAGTCTAATGATCCCCGTCCAGAGCAGAATTTCTCTAAAGTATTCCACTTCTGCTTGATTATTTTTAGAGACAGTCTTTAGATAGCAGCTGATTCCAATTTCAGGAAGTTTTAAGTGTGAGAAAGTTTTCTTTTTTGCTCTGTCAAAGTTGGCATCACTGTGTTTTCACACACTGGTCTAGTTCTATTCCCTGGAGCCTCATGGAATGTATTTCATCCTCTTCCCTGTGACAGTCTTTCAAATATTTGTAAGTAATTCTTCCCATAAGACATTTCTGCTCCAGCTAAACATTCCACTTAATTAAGCTTTTCCTCATATAACAAGCTGTCCAACTCTTTTATCATCATGGTTACCCATCTCAGCACACAAGCTGATTTTTTAATATGTTATGACCAAAATTCCTAAGCACTGTTACTGACTGTCCTCATGGCATGTGAATCCGCCAGAGTGCAGTGAGTGAATCTGGGAGTGAACTGCAAACAGCGCTTCAGATGACATCTGACCAAAGAGAATATCCTCAGTCGATAGCTAGCTCCCGTCATATGAACATTCCACTTTTATCAGTGTAGCCCAGGGCTCATCAATATTTAGGAAAGGATCAGTAGAATAGAAGTTTGTATTGAGTTTTCAGTTGTCTAAAGTCTTCAGTTGCTCAGTCCTGTCCCACTCTTTGCTATCCTATGGACTGTAGGCCATCAGGCTCCTCTGTCCATGGGATTCTCCAGGGGATCTTCCCGACCCAGGAATCAGATTCGTGTCCATCGCAGGCAGATAGATACTTTTACTGCTGAGCCACCAGGGAAGCTCTGTATGTGTCACTGAGCCTTTGCCAAAGCAGAGGTCAAGGGCAGCGTGAGGTGATTCCTTTTAGAGCTGATTGTGGAGATGACTGCACTTACCAGTGCTCAGAGAATCCCTGTGGTGGTATTCTGGGGAAAATGTTTTTTAAAATGAGTAAGTGGTAAAACCTGGAGCACAATATGCAGGAGAATTATACTGATGGTTTTGAAATTTACATTGTGCTCCTGGGCAAGGTCTCTAGGCATTTTCTGCTTTACTTTCTTCCTACTTAAAATGCCAAAATATCCTGTAACATTTACTCATATGTATGTCAGGGAATGTGATGGCAATTTTAGAACCAGGTAGAAGTTTCTGGTGAATTGTTATACATCATTATTACTTAAAAAGAGAAAAAAAAAATCCACGTACATATCAGCAACTTTGAGGTACTATCCCACCAAAGGGTGGTGACATCTCAGAAAGTAATGGAGTGGTTGTGACATGAGTATCATTTTTTAATTAGAATATAATTGCTTTACACTTCTTAAGCCAACCATTCCAGCTTTATCATGTCTGCATATATGTTGGAAAATCCTAGTGGTGAAATCTGGACTATTTGAAGGTGATGGCCTCTGTTAATATAAACTTTATTGTTATAAATTGTTCCATTATTAATTTGATCTTGGATAATAGCACAAAGCAAGCCTAATTAACTGCAGTTAGTGAAATAATCATCTTAAGTCTTTAATTCAGAAAGGAAAACAGTTTTCTTAGCTTTCAGTTCACTTAATACTTGAATAATAATTGTTTTTCTCCTCCTTCTTTTTAATCAAGAAATAACTGCTTCAATAGTTGAGTAAATAGTCTTAATGGATTGTAAGCTCCTACTCTGGGAGAAAAATGACACAAACAGGGCAAAAGAATGAGACACTAATCAGCATATCACTCTGCAGTATCTAGGGTGACAGACCTCATTAAAACTTTCTTATAGAAAGCAGGACTATCTTTCTTGACCTCAATTTGATTTTTCATTCTGCATGTATTTAATATGGCACATTACTTTTCATTTAACTTTTTTGCTTAAGATGCACATTTGAGTATAAAACAAGAGACCTAACGTGATAATGAGTTGAGTTGTGAAAAAGGAGACAGGCAGATTGGAGAAATCTTTCAGAAGAAGGTATAGTAAATATTAAGTAGCAGCATAGCTGTCTAAGTACTTGAGGGTTAATTTCTCTATAATTCCTGCTAATGCTTTAATTGCTATAACAATTCATGAAACAGGTTTCCTGGATCACTGGAAAACCATATGCATTTGTGCAAATTCAGCACTGTGGTTTGAAAATAACTGTTAACTCTCCAGTCCGTTCGTTTTGAATTTCTGTATACATTGTTATACTGGAGTATCATGCACACTGAGCTGTGCTGAAATCTCTTATGCCAGATCCCAAAGCATGAGGTGTTCTTCAGAGCATCTAATTCACTCTCCATTTGTTGTTGTTATTGTTTAGTTGCTAAATCATGTCCGACTCTTTGGAACCCATTAACTGTAGCTCAACAGGCTCCTCTCTCCATGGAATTTCCCAGGCAATAAAACTGGACTGGGTTGCCATTTCCTTCTCCAGATCTTCCCTACCCAAGGGATGGAACCTGCATCTCATGCTTGGCAGGCAGATTCTTTACCAAGTCCACTCTCCAAAATCCACTTTTAACAACTGTCTCTCTTAAATACTCTGTTACTTTGTGCCATTTGATATCTCTCATTTTCCTGCCATAGACAGAACTTAGAGGGGAAAGATTATCTTTTATTTTTCATTTATTGTGTTCAGTTTTTAATTGGAGTAAAGACTATTTTGGCATAAATTTAGTCCATGGGGTCTCAAAGAGCGACTAACGCTTTCACTTTCATTTATATTCTTGTTATCTTATAAAATTCTCTGAGGTTTTTGGATCCTCTCCTACCTTTTAAGTCTCTTACCTAAAATATCTACTAAGTATAAATGGTTCCAGGAAATTAACTGTTTATCATTTTAGCTTCCCCACTCCATGGATAGGATCTCTTTGCTTTCACTTTCTCCTCATACAGTTTTCCATTATTGTACAAGATATATATCTTTCTGTAGTACAGTTTGATTCTCACTTAAGAAAAAATAAGAAAAGAAGAATCACCCAGAATTTTGAAGCCTTATACAGTAGTCAAAATAAGAGTTCAGCAGATGGACTCAACAGCAGAGCAGAAGGAACAGAGGGAAATCAGAGTGAGAAGACAGAATGATGGTAATCATTCCATCTGAACAACACAGAGAAGATTCGTCGTATCTATTATTATTTACTTGCAAGATTAAAGACCTAGAAGGAATTGGGGCTACTTCATCTTGGCCAGAAGTCCAAATCAAAAAAGTCTATTTTAAATCCTAAGCAGTTTGATAGCACTACCCAATCTCTTTCTTGCATAATTCATACTATATCGCTTGTCATTTATGGTTTCAGGTTATTTGAAGTATAAAGAGAATGTACCAGTGCCTGCAGAACAATTTGAATGCAAGGTACTTCTGACTTTTAGAAAGTTTAAGTTTTTCTCTCATATAGGACAATCACATTTTTTAAGCAATTTGCATTTGTTGAGGAATTTCAAAAGATTCAAGTTAGCTCTAAAGAATGTAACTCTTCTATTGTACTTGTTATACACACACGTTTAAATTGTGTAATTAAGAAAAACATAAAACTTCTTAATCCTGTGGAACTTAATACTCAAATTTAGTACTGTAATCACTTGGAACACTTGTAAAAAATGCCTTGTGTAAGCTTACCCTGAACCCATTAATTCAGATTCCTTGAGCCCAAAGAGGCGGAACTAGAGCAGAAAGGCATGGGAGGTGGTGAGGTCTCTCTCTGCTTGAATTGAGACGTCCATCTCCTGTCTTTGGGCATCAGCTCTCCGTTTCTCACGTCGTCAGACTTCCCTGATTCTCCACTTTGGAGCTGAAAAGACTTAGTGACTGAACAAAACAGCAACCATTTTGCAGAGGGCAGAGTGTGGGACTTCTCAACCTTCCTAACTAAGTGAACTGATTTTTGGTGCTGCTGATTCTGTTTCTCTGGAGAACCCTGTCTAGTACAATTATGTAGTTATAATGAGAAAACCTGTAAGTCTAAGCAAATTATAAATGATACCTTATTGAGCTTGAAAAAAAAATCACACTGACACACCTGGTGAATAACTAAGTTTTTTGCATTGTTTTGATTTGAGATGTTCTTTATATGGTTTCTGCTACATGTTAATTGTCATGTGATTTTAAACTCGGTAGTAGCAATTGGTAGATTTTTCTTGCTGGTACTGTTTGTTTAAAGAGTGCCACCGAAATTAGAGAATATTAATCCTTGCTAACAAGACATTTATGGTTCTTATATTTACTAAGATGAACTTGGTGACAATTTATTCTGATTCAGAGGTTTTACTTCTGGTCCATTTTATTTCTAGAGTTAAATGTATAAAAAACTCTTTCAATTCGCTAATACAGCACATAAATGGAGCAAGTTCAAGAGCATTGATTTGAATGACTTGAGCAAGATTTTTTTCTGCTACAATTATCTTTAATGAAAGATGCCTTTGAGTGACTGTAAACACATGCTAAGGACTAATTAGTGTAACCCCCATCATCATCTATTACTAAGCTAACAGAATTAATGTGGAATTCTTGGGCCAATGATCTCCTACTTCGAGTCCATTCATCTTGTTGTTGTTCAGTCCCCAAGTTGTGTCTGACTCTGCGACCCCTAGTACTGCAGCACACCAGGCCTCCGTGTCCTTCAGTATCTCCCAGAGTTTGCTCAAACTCATGTCCATTGAGTCAATGATGCTATTCAACTGTCTCATCCTCTGTCGCCCTCTTCTCTTGCCTTCAATTTTTCCCAGCTTCAGGGTTTTTTCCCAGTGAGTCAGCTCTTTCTATCAGTGGTGAGAGTACTGGGGCTTTAGCTTCAGTGTCAGTCCTTTCAGTGAATCTTCATGGTTGATTTCTTTTAGGATTGACTGGTCTGATCTCCTTGCAGTTTAGTGGACTCTCAAGAGTCTTCTCCAGCACCACAATTCAAAAGCATTGATTTCTTTGTGCTCAGCCTTCTTTATGGTCCAACTCTCACATAGGTACATGACTACTACTGGGAAAACCATAGCTTTGACTAGACAGACCTTTGTCGACAAAATGATGTCTCTGCTTTTTAATACACTGTCTAGGTTTGTCATAGCTTTCCTTTCAAGGAGCTGGCATCTTTTAATTTTATGGCTGGTCACCACCCACAGTGATTTTGGAGCCCGAGGAAATAAAATCTGTCACTACTTCCATTTTTTTCCCATGGGTCTATGCATCTAATCCTGTAAATAAACCATATGTAACAATCCACAAAGAATTTGTGCAGTGGTACATTTATTTTTCAATAAATATGTGTTTGTCTCTGATATTTCAAATATGAATAAAATTCAGCTTTTAAAAAGTAATAGTTTTAAAATCCATATCTACAATGGGAAGAGAACTTTGAGACTAAGAGTTTCTGATCATCTCCCCCTTTCATGTGAGTGGTTTTCAAAGTACAGCACCTTCAACAATGAGCTTCTGGAAGACCAATTTTTACAGTGATTTTAAAAAAGAAATTATATTTTTAAATATTGTTTTTAAAGTGTCTAAATGATTGTGATAATGCTAGTTTCTGTAACAGAGTAGGATATATAGGTGTTTCTGTAATTTTAATTGGTTTGATCTAATTATCTTCAAAATATTCTGATGAAACTTGTTTATATAAGATCATATCCTATTTCTCAAAGAAGGCTCAGATACTACTCTGAAGATAAAAGATATTCTTTATGTGAGTGTTCATGGACAATTTGTCCCAAATAAATAAAGCTTGTGTAAAAATAATAAAACGATAAAGAATAATATGTCTTGATAAGAAGGACTTTACTTAAAAAATTGAATGTGGTTCACTGGTAAATAAGTATTATAGGCATTACATCTGGTCACGAATAATTTGATTTGCTAGAGTTAGGAAGTTTCCTTTGCTGAGTCTTGGCAATCAGAATTACATTTTCAAAATCAACATCAATGTTGCTTATATGGATTTTAGATTTTAAAGATTCAAAATAAGTGCACCTGTGGTAAATTTATAAATGAAAAGAGATATTCCCAAATGACAGCTTTTAAAGGCAGAATATATCATAATTTATTCTTGAATACCAAATGTTTGTAAACCAGTGTCATTACTGAGATACTTTTCTCACAACTTCAATGAGAAAATAGACATACTCATTAGTGTTCTTGCAATTTCATTCACATGGGAAGGAATTTTGGAGCTCTACGCTCTGTAATGGGTGGAGGATGTGGAGCTGGTCTGAGCAAGCTAGAGAAGAAGTGGGAAAGCCCCCAACACAGGAGTTCATTCCTGAGGGTCTGAAAAGGCTGTGTTGCTACTGGAAGTGACCCAGAATGGGAGGGGTTGATAAGGCATGTCCATGGGTTACTTTGCTGGCTCCGAAGAGAAGTGACAGAGTTTCCACTGGGAGGTCAGGGTGGGGTTGAGGAGGTCAACACAATAAGACAGAAATTAAAGGAGAGTATCAACATCAGGGAGGAGAATGGATAAAATATACATCTTTCATTATGTTCTCGCTGAGCAGAAATAAAGTGTAGCCTGCCTGGAAATACAGTTGGAACAAATGCTTTGTGAGCTGGAGGCAGCTGCAGAAACTAACTTTGAACTGAAACCCAATTCATTGAGTTTGAATGAAGAGTCAGCTCAGACAAAGAACTTAAAAAAAAAAAACAAAAAACCTCACCATACTCGATTTTGTTCTTTTATTATATTTTTTCTTTTCATAAAGTGCAGGATTTTACTGTTTCAAAGGGAGATGCCTTAATGCAGTTGGAGAAGAGGCAACATGGCTTCATCGGGAAGCCTGGTGAACTTAAAAACTCTGAAGAGAAGCTAGAACAAAGAAGGGAGGGGTACTGCTCAGCCTTCTATTAAATTGCAGTTAAGGATGGTCTTGTTCCCGGACTGAAACCGGTGGTTCTCAATTCATCACTAGGCAAAAAGAGTGGAGTTCAGAAATGGTTCTTATATATATATATATATATTATTTTTGTTTATGAAATCTTTTACCCAGGAGGAAAAAATATCTCAGCGATGTTGCACTGAGTGTAACCTAGTGTACCCAGGGTGAGGAGGTAGCCCGGTGTGCCTGCATGAACCCAGCCATTTTTAAGTCCTCAGACGTGGTGGGTGCAGTCTTGGTGCTGCAATGCTGAAAAGCTGTGGGACTTTGTTCATATCATTTAACCTCGCTGGTCCTCAAGTTTTTTTTCTCTGCAACATTATGACCTTTGGATCATTTCTGTCATTTTTCCATCCAAAATCATGTGATTGAATCTCTTCCATTTCACTTACTGGGCCCTTTCTTCTGATATTTGCCATCACAGAAATGAAGTGTCTGCGTGGACAAGTCCTGGAAGATTTGAGAAGGACATTAGGGCTTTTGCTCTGCCGTTCAGCTTGTCAACAGCCAATGGAGTGGTTAGTTTAGTGTTGATTGGAGGAGCAAATGTCTCCTCTGGCTTTGATTACTAAAATAAGAAAGTCACACAGCCCATCATGGCTGATTTTTGTTTTTGCTTTTTCTTTTGCTAATCAAACAAATTAAACTATTTGGTACAGAGAATGTATTTTTAAACTTCACATTTTTGAAACAGTGTTTATAAGAGGTGATGAAATACCATTCTAAAACTAAAAGCATGTGTAGTTATTTATTGATCATGTGAGATGTGCTGGGCACACATTCTGTAGGTACATTCCATCTATTAACTCACATATTGCACAGTCACCTGTGAGCTAAGGGGCCTCTTCCCCCAAGTTACAAAGAGTTAAATATTCAACCCACAGAATATTATCTAGGTCTTCAGTCAAGAGCTCTCACTTATCTTTCTTTTTATATCCAGCGTGTCACCCACAGTGAGTTTTTTTAGTGTCTGGTTTTATCTTTTGATCTGGCTGCTCTGGTGATGCAGTCTCAGAATTACCATGAAGCCTTATATGTGTCAAATTTTAAAATTAATTTTCTTCCAAACTCGAACGGCTTTACTTTTCCCCCTGCGGCCACAACCAGTTCTGCCGCATGTTGATTCTCATTAAACTGAACAAGAAGTTTTTACTACAATCGTTCCTTCTCTCTTCCCACACTTCTTTTCTTCCCTGTTGCTTCCTGACATTGCTCCCCTGCTTTCACTGGCTTTATCTCTGCAGTTTTAGCACACCCTGCAGAAAAGCCCGGCTCAGATTGCTTCTGTATTTCAGGCCGTTTTCCTTCCTGACCCTAGGGGAGTTTTCTGCCTCTTTGTCTCTGGGAGGCAGCACTGACTGTCAATCAATGACTATCCACAAGTTGCCTTCTAATGGGACCAAAAAAAAAAAAAAATTCCCTTTTAACGGAACATAACTTTGGAAGACAATTATGCGAAACTATCATTTCTCTCCACTTCCAGACCGACAGTAATGGCATTTTAAAAGCAGATGCCTGCAGAGGGACTGCTCACAAAGAATGAACCCCAGACCATAAAATGACAGATCATCAGGAGAGATATTTTTGGGCAGACAGGCTGTTTGGTGCTCCTGTAACCATACTCGATGTGTATCCCTTTTTTTGGAAGGCACTTTGATAGAACATCTGTACATAAAAGACTTTGGATTAAAAAAAAGAAAAGCTGCCCATTCTATAGACCCTTCGTTTAAATGAAAAGTACATTATATTGTGCCTTTTCACTTTGTATCTAAGCTAACAAAGGGATTTGTGTGCATGTGGGATTTTATATGCTTAACATAGATTGCCTGATGTTTCATTCTTAAGCCTAGAAGAGAAAATGTGTATTTCCTTGTGAAATCTTCAAAAAAATTAAATAATCTATGACACATAATTTAATTTCTGTTAACTAATATTTTCAGTGGAGCCCATAACATTGTAGTAATACATTTCATGAAAGGAGATTTTTAGTAAAATATAACATTTCTCATTTGGATGATAAGGTCTGTTTTTAATTTAAATGCCATTTAATGCTTTGTAAGTATTTTTGAAATTCTCCTTTTTTTCATGTTTGAAAACATACATTTTAAATATATATACATATAATTTCATTGTAGGTATTAGCGTAATTTACCCAGATATTTTTTTAGAGGCTGTGGATGGCTTTCTATTGGTTTATCAGATGAATAAGCTTGTCTGGAAAATTTTGTGTGAACATGAAATTATTTGGATAAATGTTCATAGCTTTGAAAAGGCTCATGATGAAACTTATGAGCCAAAAATTAAGAACCAGTAGTTCAGATAAAGCACTTCCAAATCATTGTTTATAGTATTCCATTGCAATACGTGGTTTCCTCCACCTTCCCAAACTCTGGGATAGATATTGCTGGGATTGGTCTTAGGGATGATTACAATAAAATGAATATAACCAACCCATTTTGAGAAAGGGTATCTGTTATAAGGAATCAGGAGATCTTAAAGAACTCAAAGACAGGAAGCTTAGTCATGCTTGGGAAGAACTAGAACCAAATTTGCTGAAGCCTTGAAGCAGATTTACTCCCTTGTTTTCCCTGCTTCTTCTCTGCTTCAGTTCAGTTTAGTTCAGTTGCCCACTCATGTCCGACTCTTTGTGACCCCATGGACTGCAGCATGCCAGGCCTCCCTGTCCGACACCAACTCCCGGAGTTTATTCAGATGAATGTCCATTGAGTCAGTGATGCTATCCAACCATCTCATCCTCTGTTGTCCCCTTCTCCTTCCATCCTCGATCTTATTTCCTTGCAGTCCAAGGGACTCTCAAGAGTCTTCTCCAACATCACAGTCCAAAAGCATCAATGCTTCAGTGCTCAACTTTCTTTGTAGTCCAACTCTCACATCCACACATGACTACTGGAAAAACCATAGCTTTGACTAGATGGACCTTTGTTGGTAAAGTAATATCTCTGTTTTATAATATGCTGTGTTTGTTGGTCATAACTTTTCTTCCAAGGAGTAAACGTCTTCTAATTTCATGGCCGCAGTCACCATCTGCAGTGATTTTAGAGCCTGAAAAAAATAAATTCTGTCACTGTTTTCAGTTTCCCCATCTATTTGCCATGAAGTGATGGGACCAGATACCATGATATTAGTTTTCTGAATGTTGAGTTTTAAGACAACTTTTTCACTCTCCTCTTTCACTTTCACTAAGAGGCTCTTTAATTCTTCTTTGCTTTCTGCCATAAGGGTGGTGTCATCTGCATATCTGAGGTTATTGATATTTCTCCCGGCAATCTTGATTCCAGCTTGTGTTTCTTCCAGTCCAGCGTTTCTCATGATGTACTCTGCATATGTTAAATAAGCACGATGAGAATATACGGCCTTGAAAAAGTTGGCTTAAAGGTCAGCATTCAGAAAACAAAGATCATGGTATCTGGTCCCATCACTTCATGGGAAATAGATGGGGAAACAGTGGAAAAGTGTCAGACTTTATTTTTTTGGTCTCCAAAATCACTGCAGATGGTGACTGCAAGCCATGAAATTAAAAGCCACTTGCTCCTTGGAAGAAAAGTTATGAGCAACCTAGAGAGCATATTAAGAAGCAGAGACATCATTTTGTCCACAATGATCTGTCTAGTAAGGTATGGTTTTTCCACTAGTCATGTATGGATCTGACAGTTGGACTATAAAGAAAGCTGAGTGCTGAAGAACTGATGCTTTTTTTTTTCACAATTTCTTTTTAAAAAATTTTTTACTTTACAATACTGTATTGGTTTTGCCATACATTGACATGAATCCACCACAGGTATACATGAGTTCCCAACCCTGAACCCCCTCCCACCACCCTCCCCATATCATCACTCTGGGTCAACTGATGCTTCTGAACTGTGGTGTTGGAGAAGACTCTTGAGAGTCCCTTGGACTGCAAGATCCAACCAGTCCATCCTAAAGGAAATCAGTCCTGAATATACATTGTAAAAACTAATGTTGAAGCTGAAACTCCAATACTTTGGCCACCTGATATGAAGAACTGACTCATTTGAAAAGACCCTGATGCTAGGAGGGATTGGGGGCAGGAGGAGAAGGAGACAATAAAGGATGATGTGGTTGGATGGCATCACTGTCTCAATGGACATGAGTTTGGGTAAACTTCGGGAGTTGATGGTAGATAGGGAGGTCTGGCCTGCTGCAGCCCATGGGGTCGCAAAGAGTTGACCGTGACTAAGAAACTGATCTGAACTGAACAGAAAGCATTGTTTAGTATTTTTTTATAACTCTGCTCTGAGGATTAAGATGAGAAAGAAATTAATCTGATGCAGTTTCTGCCCTTAAAAGGCCACTGACTTCTCTAATATTAAAGTAGTTTCTCTAGTAGTTCCGGAGCTTATTGAAGGAGTAAAATGCACACCTGGATGAGAGATTGCAGACCTTCCAGTGTATGTATCCAGTCTCCCCTGAAACATGAGAGCATTTCCAGTCTGTGACTTTCATGATTTCCTCTGGTTCCTGACAAATAAATCTCAGTCTGAATGGAAGCCAGCTGGGTTTCTGTTTCTTGAGCCAGGTTATCTCTAAAACTAGTTCAAGAATATATCATCTAGAGATAGGGGAGTTGGGAGAAATACAGTATTGGAATGGGCAGGCTAATTGGATTAGACACAGCTGAGAAGAGAATTAATAAAATGAATAGATTATGATGAAAACTCAGAATTTAGCATACATGGATAGACATATACGAAAATCACTTCAAAGGGAGTTTGAGAATATTGAATAATAAAAATTTCAAACAAACATCTTAGAGAAATTCTATAAGGAGAGTATGGAGAAAATAGAATGTCGGCCTGAGGTTTGGGTAGAAGAATCCTGAGAACAATCTGAAAATATCACTAGACTGATAAAAGAGGCAAAGTTCCAAATTCAGTAATCCTGAATAAGAATGAAAATAAATACAGACCTAGGTAAAACAGTGTGAACCTGTGGAACTTGAGAAAGGAAAAAAAGACTCTCAACATTTCTGGCAGAGAAAAGACAGAGTATCTATAAAGAATAATAATAATTCCATGTCTTGAAGGTTATAACCTGTCCTTGTTCTTTAATTTTAAAGAATTAGAGGGAGTAGCGATTTTTCCATACTGAAAATGTATTCTTCCAGCAGCCGCTATACATGTCTATATTTGCAAAATACATTTGTAATGCCAGGCCAGTATCTGTTTCTCTTTAGACCATGACGTCTGTCAAGGAATGTATTTTGTTATTCACCTTTGTCTGTGGTGTGTCCAACACAGGGCCTGGCATCTAACTGAAGCTCTTTCAGTGGTTGAATCAATGAATGAATGACCAATTCCAGGGAATTTGCTCAGATCTGCTTAATGAAGATAGTTCAAAACTTTTTCATAAGCCCATGTGTAGGATTCCTTTCCTTATAAGAAACTGGGCTGACGTGACATAGAGGGGATATTTAGGAAGGTGGTCTCTATCAACTTTCTCATCTGCTAAGGCTTAAATTAGATGATCCATAAATGTTTATTCACTTTTCTCATAGTTGTGATTCTTTCTGTGTATTTCATACTATGAGAACCAAAATATGAAGCATTTTACACTTAGGGTGAGTTTATATATTTATACACACACACACACACACACACATATTTGACACTCTGAACGCAGTGAATAAAAAATGAGATAGATAAAGAAATAAAGAAACCAAATGGACTGAAAAAGCTAAAGGTCACATTTTCCTACTTCATAAATTTTTATAAAAGTTTGGCTCCTTGATAATCACAATTTTAAATATCTTTATATTGTCTTAAAGTCTCTTTCTGACTAGTTTCTGTGAAAAACAAACAAAATTATTGAGGTTGGACATTGGAGTAAAGCAAGTTATCTTGATATATTATTATTCTAATAAAATTACAGATTTAAATGTAGTAACCATGTTTAGTATCACTGAATTCATCAGCAGGTGATTCCTTATTTATAACTCAGTAGGGGGCAGTTCACATATTGCTGAAGCCTGGCTTGGAGAATTTTGAGCATTAATTTACTAGCGTGTAAGCTGAGTGCAATTGGGCTGTAGTTTGAGTATTCTTTGGCATTGCTTTTCTTTGAGATTGGAATGAAAACTGACCTTTTCCAGTCCTGTGGCCATTACTGAGTTTTCCAAATTTGCTGGCATATTGAGTGCAGCACCTTCACAGCATCATCTTTCAGGATTTGAAATACCTCAACTGGAATTCCATCACCTCCAATAGCTCTGTTCATAGTGATACTTTCTAAGGCCCACTTGACTTCACATTCCAGGATGTCCGGTTCTAGGTGAGTGATCACACCATTGTGCAGAGATCAAATTGCCAACATCTGCTGGATCATCAAAAAAGCAAGAGAGTTCCAGAAAAGCATCTCTTCATGTTTTATTGACAATGAGAAAGCCTTTGACTGTGTGGATCACAATCAACTGTGGAAAATTCTGAAAGAGATGGGAATACCAGACCACCTGACCTACCTCTTGAGAAACCTATATGCAGGTCAGGAGGCAACAGTTAGAACTGGACATGGAACAATAGACTGGTTCCAATAGGAAAAGGAGTACATCAAGGCTGTATACTGTCACTCTGCTTATTTAACTTCTATGCAGAGTACATCATGAGAAACACTGGGCTTGGAGAAGCACAAGATGGAATCAAGATTGCCAGGAGAAATATCAAGAACCTCAGATATGCAGATGACACCACCCTGATGGCCGAAAGTGAAGAGGAACTAAAAAGCCTCTGGATGAAAGTGAAAGAGGAGAGTGAAAAACTTGGCTTAAAGCTCAACATTCAGAAAACGAAGATCATGGCATCTGGTCCCATCACTTCATGGGAAATAGATGGGGAAACAGTGGAAACAGTGTCAGACTTTATTTTTGGGGGCTCCAAAATCACTGCAGATGGTGATTGCAGCCATGAAATTAAAAGACACTTACTCATTGGAAGAAAAGTTATGACCAAGTTAGATAGCGTATTCAAAAGCAGAGACATTACTTTGCCAACAAAGATCCGTCTAGTCAAGGCTATGGTTTTTCTACTAGTCATGTATGGATGTGGAAGTTGGGTTGTGAAGAAAGCTGAGTGTTGACGAATTGATGCTTTTGAACTGTGGTGTTGGAGAAGATTCTTGAGAGTACCTTGGACTGCAAGGAGATCCAACCAGTCCATTCTCAAGGAGATCAGCCCTGAGTGTTCTTTGGAAAGCCTGATGCTAAAGCTGAAACTCCAGTATTTTGGCCACCTCCATCAAAGAGTTGACTCATCGAAAAAGATTCTGATGCTGGGTGGGATTGAGGGCAGGAGGAGAAGGGGACGACAGAGAATCAGATGGCTGGATGGTGTCACTGACTCGATAGATGTGAGTTTTAGTGAACTCCGGGAGTTGATGATGGACGGGGATGTCTGGCATGCTGTGTTTCATGGGGTTGCAAAGAGTCGGACAGGACTGAGTGACTGAACTGAACTGAACTGAACTGAGAGAACATTTGTTTAACTGTGTCTTTGTTTTATTCTTAACCACTCTATCCAATGATAGCCCAGAAGCATCTCATTAATTTTGAATGTCCTATTGACTAGATACTCTTCTTGATTTTCAAAATTTTAGTTTATCCCAACGTCCAGGCAGAGATGGTCCATTCTTTCAAGAATTTGTATCTCAAAAAGCTAGTTAGGTTTCTAGTGCATTTATTTGATTATAAACAAAGATTCTCAGCTATAAAATATTACCTCTCAGGGTTTCATCAATTTTAGTAAATTGAAATATTGAGAGAACATTGTTTAACTGTGTCTTTGTTTTATTCTTAACCACTCTATCCAATGATAGCCCAGAAGCATCTCATTAATTTTGAATGTCCTATTGACTAGATACTCTTCTTGATTTTCAAAATTTTAGTTTATCCCAACGTCCAGGCAGAGATGGTCCATTCTTTCAAGAATTTGTATCTCAAAAAGCTAGTTAGGTTTCTAGTGCATTTATTTGATTATAAACAAAGATTCTCAGCTATAAAATATTACCTCTCAGGGTTTCATCAATTTTAGTAAATTGAAATATTTATCTGTTCTTGGCTGATGTTTTACGTATTAATTTAAAAAATTTTTAGAGAAATTAGATTCTTTATATTTTAGTAAAGGCCAGGTGTGCTTTATAAAAGTGCCTTAGAACTTCAGCACTTTCTCTACCATGCTCAATTTTATTTGGGCAATTTACATTTTATCTTTGGACAATCAGCATGGAAATGCTTCCATTTACAAGTGGCCTAGATGGTGAAAATTACAGAAACATATGCGACTGTGGAGATGTGCATGTTTTAGTGACTATTTGATATAATGTTCCTTATGTTTCATCCAGCAAAAGCCACCCATGAAAGAAGGAGGATCTTCTCCTGTGTCTTTAAGTATGGGGTTCAAACTGGCAGTGCTTGGGCCCAACGTTCGTTATTTACATCCACTGCAGCTGTTAGCACTTTGAAAAAGTTATCTACTTTAAACAAACAAGCAAAAAAGCTTAATTGGTTTTCTGTTTTCATTTGAACAGCTAAATGAAAATAAAGCTATATGAGGATGGGGGGAGACGGCATTGAAAGAGCCTGTGAATACAATGCAGTTATTTTTTTACAGTTTATAGCCATATTCACTATCATTTATGTCTTAAGAGAAGTTTTCCCCAAGTTGTAATAGCTCTGTTAAAACCACAGATTTAACTTTCCTGTAACCTTTGCTATTTTCAAGTCAGCCAAACGTGACTGTAGGGAGCAGATCCTGCAGTTCTTTCTCTTTCAGCACAAATTTGAGTCTCACATGAGACTGTGTTCACTTCTACTTCCAGTCTGTTCAGATTTGAATCCATTTACCTCCAGCCAACCTAGAAATGGATGAGATCTCTTTCTCTCTGTCTCTCAGTCTTTCTTTCTCAGCTGTACTTCACTTGCTTTTGCGAATGTATAGAAAACGAATATATCACTGAAGCGAGCCCTACTTATAATGTGAATAGTCAGATTTCATCTTTGCCACCTATTTCTTTTGAAATCTTCTCCACTAGGACCCTCCAGTATCTGGGCTTCACATCTTTCTCCTGGTATTTCGGGATTCTCCAATGTAATTCTATTTTAGAATCTCATGCACTCTTCCCTTTCTCTGAAACTACGTCTAATGATATTCTAATCCAAAGGGACATGGTGAAGGTTAACAGAGAAATGAAATGCTCTAATATTGTCTAATAGAGTTCATGTTCTACATTCAAAATGCATGCTTTTCCAAGCTTTCCAAAGAGAACAATCATTAACATCTGGGGGCTGTGACAACACACTTGCAGAATATTCCAGGGAAACAGGAGTCCCTGAATATCCTTAAAACATATGGGTTGGGCATATGTACATTCTGTGTCTATCAGTATATTTCTATGTAATTCAAACTCAGATGAGGAAATCTGTGGCTGCAGCTGATACAGAGAAGGGTCAGCTTGCTTTTGTTTCAGTACTTTATACAGTATTTTATACATGGCCTATATATCCCTTGTTTGTACTATAATTGACTGCTCTCGAGATATTCTGCATCTTTGGTTTTCATCAGTTCTTCTATTATATGTCTCAGCACAGCTTTCCTGATGTATAGTCTTCTTGGAGGCTACTGATATTCTTAAATCTATGAATGTATGTTTTTCAACAAATTTTAGACATTTTCATGCATTATTTCTTCAGATATTTTCTGTCTTAGTTACTTTTCTTTCCTTTTGAGACTAATTACACTTGTGTTAGACTTTTTGAAACTGTTATTATGATTGTTGTAATAAAAATACGCAAAAATAGAAAGAACAATAAATGATAAGAACTACATTTCTGATTTTGTAAGAACTGAAGATAAAAGAGCATCCATTAGGGTACTCAGTGGTGCTAACAAGAATCTTTATAGTAACTGAAATGGTCTTGATCTAAAGACATAAGGAATCATTATGAGTGTATCTTTTCCTTAGCCTCTGCCTTCTACATCCTCCATAACTATTGAGTTAGCATATAAGTGTGTGTGTGTGTTTGCTTTATGGTGTTTTAATAGGTTGCTTTATAGTTTTCTTCCCCCCACTTCCTGTGTTAGCTGTCAATATGCCCGGAATGTTGAAATGTTAGACTTGAGCAACATTGAAGAAATATTTTTCTTGATAAAAAACGAAAAAGAGAAGTCTCACTAGATATACAGTGCTCCTCCCTGTGAATATAAAAGGCATCCAGTTGGGGACAGACAAGCACTGACAAGCACATGATATTAGCTGCTTTTTAGACTAGATAATGGCAGATCACGAGTGAGCTGTTACCATGAGTCAGTTCATGCACATAGACTGCACTTTTATTGGGTGGGTCTGTGTGATGGGGCCAGCCCGAGACTAAGACTACTTAGTTATCAGTTGACCAGTGTCAGTACTCAGAGCTGCCCTGGGTACTGGTAAGATTTTCTTCAGAGAAGGTGAGAAATGCTAGCATTTCAATGGCACACTTTCTGAATTGTCCTAATGTTTTTGCTAGAACAGTCAAAACTTCTTGCTCTAGACTCTGTTAAAGCTCAACATTCAGAAAACTAAGATCATGGCATTCAGTCCCATCACTTCATGGCAAATAGATGTGGAAACAGTGGCTGACTATTTTTCTGGGGTCCAAAATCACTGCAGATGATGATTATAGTCCTGAAATTAAAAGACACTAACTCCTTGGAAGGAAAGTTATGGCCAACCTAGACAGCATATTAAAAATCAGAGACATTACTTTGTCAACAAAGGTCCATCAAGTCAAGGCTATGGCTTTTCCAGTGGTCATGTATGGATGCGTGAGTTGGACTATAAGGAAAGCTGAGTGCCCAAGAATTGATTCTTTTGAACTGTGGTGTCGGAGAAGACTCTTGAGAGTCCCTTGGACTGCAAGGAGATCCAACCAGTCCATCCTAAAGGAAATCAGTCCTCGGTGTTCATTGGAAGGACTGATGTTAAAGCTGAAACTCCCATACTTTGGCCACCTGATGTAAAGAGCTGACTCATTAGAGAAGACCCCGATGCTGGGAAAGATTGAGGGCGGGAGGAGAAGGGAACGACAGAGGATGAGATGGTTGGATGGCATCACGGATTCAATGGACATGGGTTTGGGTGGACTCCGGGAGTTGGTGATGGACAGGGAGGCCTGGCGTGCTGCGGTTCATGGGGTTGCAAGGAGTCGAACACAACTGAGCAACTGAACTGATAGTGATACTGAACTTGCTCAGAGCCTGATTTGACCTTGTTTCTATTCAGGACCTTTAACAGTTTTAGAGGAAATTCGCGTATAATTAGGTGTATTTCTGAGACTATATTCATGCTGCGAAACTACTTTAAATAAGAAGTGCACATTAGGTCACATTCATTTCCTAGGGCTGCTGTACAAAGCCACCAAACTGGGTGGCTTGAACAGCTAAAATTTATTGTCTTACAATTTGGTGGCTAGACATGCAAAACTGAAGTGTGGGTAGGGCCCTGCTAATCCGAAGGCTTAGGGAAGGATGTTCCACTCTCCTAGCTTCTGGTTGGCCATATTCTGTGACATTCTTGGTGTATGGCATTATAATGGCAATCTTCATATAGTTTTTTTCCCATGTGTGTCTGTGTCCAAATTTCCCTTTTTTTCTTTTAAAGACATTGGTCATTTTGTGTTAGGGGCTCATTCTACCCCAGCACCATCTCATCTTAACCTAACTAATTACATTCACAACTACCCTACTTACAAATGAGGTCACATTTTAAGGTTTGAGGGATGAAGACTTCAACATATGAATTTGGGCTACAAGATTCAACCCATAATAAGCATTAACGCAATGTTGTTTAGTTGTTAAGTTGTATCTGACTCTTTGCCACCCCTTGGACCATAGGCCACCACACTCCTCTGTCCATGGGATTTCCCAGGCAAGAAAACTGGAGTGGGTTGCCATTTCCTCCTCCAGGAGATCTTCCCAACTCAGGGATTGAATCAGAGTCTCCTACATGGCAGGCAGATTTTTTACCCCTGAGCCACCAGGGAAGTCACACATTTCTAAGGTACACACCCTTGAAATTCAGCCATCTCACACTCTGAAGTGGCAACCACAAGATCTTACTCTCCCAAGGATGGAAAGTGAAACCTCCTCGATAGTAGGGCAGTCCAGTGTTTGGGGAGAGGAGAAGTGGCAAAGCTTCCCTGTATCTAATAGAGACCTGAAAGTCTGATGTACGAGGAAACACAAATCCCTGATTCCGGGAAAAATTGCAAGTTGTTTTGTTTGTTTGTTTCAGGTTTCAAACAGCCAGACAGTAGTTACTCAGATCTGCACTTAGGTCTTTGAAGGGTCAGGTGTTCAAGGTCAGAGTTTGTTTTCAACATCTATGGTTGGAGCCCAGAGAATTAAAGCCAGTTCACGAGGATAAAAATACCGATAGAAATGCTACCACGTTGATGGGGAGACAGCAATACAATAACCCTTACAATAACACAAGCCCTCACAATTAACACAATAACCCTCATTTAAAACCAGCTCGTGATGAGACTCATCTGTCTTCTCAAAGCTGAGAATTGTGTAAATCAGAGAATCTGCTGGAAGATAATTTTCTTTTCAATCTAAACAAGAAGAGTTATTTAGGAGGTAGTTTAGGATGAAAATTACTGTGTCAGATTAAAAGTTGGAATCTTGTAGATTTTTTTAATTGTATGCTTTTTGTTGATAAAAAAAGAAAAAAAATAAAGCC
The DNA here is from genome assembly GCA_006408675.1 of Madoqua kirkii. Taxonomy (NCBI): domain Eukaryota; kingdom Metazoa; phylum Chordata; class Mammalia; order Artiodactyla; family Bovidae; genus Madoqua; species Madoqua kirkii. Next base: position 24,146 of record SJYC01143232.1, read on the forward strand.
TCTCTTTGCCAAGGAGACTTATTATGAAGGAAATTTGGACTTTAGATTATTTTAATTCTTTATAAGAATTTTTGTCTTTAAGCTAGAAACGTTTGTACTTTAAAAATTGTTTTTTGTATCCCTTCATTTTGAAGTAAAATTGTTATTCTTGTCCAATACAGACCTCTGTGCTGGAAAGATATGTGGTATATTCTTCTCTTCTGGGTTCAAAGGGTATTTACAGCTTTTCAATGTTGACATAATACTATGAGTAGCACAATTTTAAAAAATGTCATAGATTTAATTTAAAAGGAAACCATAAGAGCTTCATTTAAAAATACTTCTATTATGCATGACTCAGAATTTGAAGATAATGAAAAGAATATTGTAAGAGAATGGAAATTCTATCCTTGAATAAAAATTATGCCAAAAGTAACATGAATTTTGCCTTGTATCTCTTGCTTTCCAACATGTGTATTATTGACTGGAAAGAAAATAGATGCCTTTTGTGTGACAATCCTTGAATGATAGACCTTTTAAAAGATACAATTTTGTAAAATTAAGGTGATGTAATTTCATTTTTCTTTTTTTGATTGTAATGTTGATCAGTGAAAACATTCAAGAACAATTAAGCAACAAAGGACTTATTTTGGATAGCTGAAGTGAAACCAAACTCATTCTTTAGATAATTGACATTTCCAATATTTACTGAGCCCCTACATGCCTAAATCATTGTGTTGACTTGTAAGCTGTAATGATCTAGAAGGATGTCACAGAATTTATAAATAAGAGACAATGTAATGCAATGCTGTATTTCACATATAAAGAGAAAACTGAATACGTCCTGGAGTTTAGGAATAACAAGGGTCATTTCATCTGAGGAGATCAGAGAAAATCCACGGTTGTCCAGGTTGGAAATTACAGATGAAGTATAATTTTAGCAAATGATGGGAAGAATACATTTCAGAAGACTTAATAGCATTACCTAAAGTCTAGAAACTAAAAAGCGGTGAGTATAGCAAGGAATATAATTTTCATGAAAGGTCAGAAATTGATGATAAGACTCCAAGGGTTGTAGGGCATGGAATAGAGAGCTATGAAGCCAGACTGGACTCTGTCTATTAGAAAGCAATATGGCCACAAGTATTTTCTAATAGGGAGGCTATGTATTTATTAACAGTGGTTTTAAGGATGGCTGTGTTAGCTCACAAGCACTGACTGTATGCTACATGTATATTTAAGACAGACCTGTCCCTGGCTGACATCAGAGTCCTGTGATTGTCACCTGTGGCTTCAGGATTCCCAACAGCTTTGGGGAAACATCCTTAAGTCATGTGGCAGCCCGGAGTGTCTCTACTGGGACTTCTCCCTCTGTTTCTCTCAAGTTTAGACACAGCTAATCAAGATGTCAACACCTGGAAAAGGCAAGGAATAGAGTATCCCCTTGGAGCTTCTAGAAGGGGCACATCTAGGAGACATGTTGATTCTGGCCCAATTGATATTGACTTTGGAGCTCAGGTGTACAGAACAATAAAACAATAAATCTCTGTTATTTGAAGGCTCCAAGATTGTGGTGCTTCATTACAGAAGCCTTAGGAAACTGACCTGGGCCCCGACTCCTGTTCTCTGCAGTCCACTGACAGCTTTGCTCCCAGAAAGTAACAAGCGTGGCCCTAAAACAGGCAGCTCATAGATCTAGGAGCCTGGGACTCCTCCGATGGCTGATCTGGGCTCCAGCTCTCTCTGCTCACGTTACTGAATTTTTCTTAGACCCACAAAATGCTGGCTCCCTGTCTTCACTTGGGTCATACTTGCTTGGCAGGCTGATGACTCTCCCAGTCTCAGTAACTGCCTTTCTGTTTTCTCTTCTCACACCATTTTCCCCAATAAAACCTGTGGGTTTAAATCTCTTCCTTCTCCTGCCTTTAGAAGACCTGGATTCACAAGCTGAAATTCCAAGATTTTAATTTAAAAACTGAAGAATAAATGGAATTTTTTCAACCTGATTTTTTTTTCCAGTATATATACTGGGCTTCCCTGTTGGCTCAGATGGTTAAAAAAAAAAAAAAAAATCTCCCTGCAATGCAGGAGACCCAGGTTTGATCCCTGGTCAGGAAGATTCCCTGGAAAAAGGCATGGCAACTCACTCTAGTATTCTTACCTGGAGAATCCCATGGGTGGAGGAGTCCATGGGGTTGCAAAGAGCTGGACACAACTGAATGACTAACACTTTCACTTTTTCATATATTTTGCTGCCCAATCTGTATGAATTTCTCAGATCTTTATGTTATGTCATGTCTAAAAGTGTTCTCAATGAATCCCCACAAAAGTATACACCCCCCACACACACCTCTACTGTCTTTAGCCTCAATAAATAGCACCGTCCATCGTATACCCACTGCCCAAAGATTTGTTTTCTTGACTCTTTTGCTCATACACCATATTAGTATAATTCAAGCTCTATCGATTCTACCCTAGAATTTTGCTCAAATGTTTCTCTTTCCCTAGTGATAGTATGCATCCTGAGTCATCACCATTTCATATTAATTTGCCTCCTCAACACCCTTGTTAAGCTTCATTACCTATAATCTCATTTCCCTGCAATTCATTGAAAGCCCTGAATTTGGGACGATGAAGCTGAAATACAGATCTGCTTATGTTACTATTGTCCCTGTCAAAAGTCCTTTCCATAATTCATTGCCACCGTTAGCACAGAGTTTAAATTCCTAGTGTGACTTACGCAGGCATTCGTGCCCTAGCTCCGGTATTCCTGCAGGTGACTCATCTCCAGCTTTCACCCTTTCTCCTCTCATCCTTTAACACCTGCTGTTACAAAGCATGCACCTTTATCATACAGCACACTCTATCTTGCCTTCCTGGGTGTTTACATGTAGTTATGTCTAAAAGTGTTCTCAATGAATCCCCACAAAAGTATACACCCCCCACACACACCTCTACTGTCTTTAGCCTCAATAAATAGCACCGTCCATCATATACCCACTGCCCAAAGATTTGTTTTCTTGACTCTTTTGCTCATACACCATATTAGTATAATTCAAGCTCTATTGATTCTACCCTAGAATTTTGCTCAAATGTTTCTCTTTCCCTAGTGATAGTATGCATCCTGAGTCATCACCATTTCATATTAATTTGCCTCCTCAACACCCTTGTTAAGCTTCATTACCTATAATCTCATTTCCCTGCAATTCATTGAAAGCCCTGAATTTGGGACGATGAAGCTGAAATACAGATCTGCTTATGTTACTATTGTCCCTGTCAAAAGTCCTTTCCATAATTCATTGCCACCGTTAGCACAGAGTTTAAATTCCTAGTGTGACTTACGCAGGCATTCCTGCCCTAGCTCTGGTATTCCTGCAGGTGACTCATCTCCAGCTTTCACCCTTTCTCCTCTCATCCTTTAACACCTGCTGTTACAAAGCATGCACCTTTATCATACAGCACACTCTATCTTGCCTTCCTGGGTGTTTACATGTAGTTCTCTCTGCCTAGAACACTCAGGTTTTAACTTACATGCTTGTCTCGCAAGAAGCCATTCATAATAAACCTCTAAATCTCTCCCTTTCAAGTGTAACAGAAGTGATTTTGCACACACACTCCCCCCGCCCCCCACCTCCCCAGAACTGTCTGGAGATGTTTTATGTTGTTACAACTGGGAGGTGCTACTTACCAGTAGCATGTATCTAATGGGTAGAGGCCAGGGATGCTGCTGAATGTCAGACAGGGCACAGACAGTCATACTGAGGAAGACTCTTGAGAGTCCCTTGGACAGCAAGGAGATCAAACCCGTCAATCCTAAGGAAAATCAACCCTGAATATTCACTGGAAGAACTGATGCTGAAGCTGAAGCTGCAATACTCTGGCTACCTGATGCAAAGAACTGGCTCACTGGAGAAGACCCTGATGCTGGGAAAGATTGAAGACAAAAGGAGAAAGGGGTAGCAGAGGATGGGATGGTTAGGTAGCATCATCAACTCAATAGGCATGAATTTGAGCAAACTCTGGGCGATAGTGATGGACAGGGAAGCCTGGTGTGCTGCAGTTCATGGGGTCACAAAAGTTGGACACAACTTAGTGACTGAACAACAACAAATTATTTGTGTCAGTGCAGCAAGAAAAGTGGTTGACCATACAAGGCTTTTTAAAATTTATTTAGCAGAACAGAAATTCTCACAATGAATCTTAGGCTGAAGTTTTAAGACACACATAATATTGTATACCCATAATGTATACACACAGACATACAGAAACATACAAACAGTTAGCAAACAGGGATCTAATAGCTTTCATTTTAAAATTATAGCCGTGAGGTGGGCATGATAACGCAAAACTCACTAGTTTATGAAAGAACAGTGGGATACATATTGTGTTTGTGGCAGATGGTATAACTTACATACAGATGCTTTGGATGTCTTAAACTTTTTACTAATATTTGTGGAGCTTTTAAAGATTTTTCATTCACTTAGTTTCTAAATAGCTTTTTCTTTTATGTATGTGATTACTTAGTGGGATCCTAAGAGAAATGTCACTTGGCTCAGTGTGACCAAGCGTTAGTCTCGTATCTGTGGATGACCTGAAAGAGAAATATTAGCTTGAATTTCAGGAAATCAGGGTATTCCCTCAAGTCTGAGAGAAAATAATTTAGGCAGCAGCTTTTGATGAGTTTAAGAGTCCTCCCTGGAAAGCCTCACATTCCTGGCAAACTGCTTGAGCAGCCTTTGATTGATTGGAATTGAGTGCTCTCTGGGAAGTGAGATTCACACACCTCTCTCCCTTTAAAGGACATTCATTTTTAGCCAGCTTTGTGACTATGCCAATAGTCCTAACCAGAAATCGTTTTGTGTATCAAGTCTAAAAATGAGTATCTAGCCAACATTTTTTTTCCTATAATATTTCTCTGCCAAGAGGAAATCTTTGCTTTGACTTTCTCAAGAGTATTTCCATTAATTAAAGTTTGACCTGAAACTCTGACACATGCTCACAAACGCTTCTTTGAGAAGTCCTTCAGTAGGAGCTGTTGCCAGCCTCTGGACATCACCCAGCTCCAGGTGGGCAGGACCCATAGTCTCCCCTTTACACAAAGGAGTACATTTCTCAGAATTTCACTAGGCCCACTTTTGAAATTGTAGCATCTTCTCCCAGTTTATCCTCCCCTCGCCAATAAACAGCAGACTAAGCCATGTCCCTTCATCCTCAGTCAGCAACACTGTTGATATTGGCAGAACATACTGTTGGCACTTTGGCTTAAAAGCTCCAGACACATCTGTGCTTCCTGACATTTAGGTGTCTCAGTATGTCAGCTGAGACTTTAATGTGACACCCCCCCTCCCCAACACACACACCACCCCCTGCAGCAAAGGTACATCAGAATCCTCTGTTACACAATTCCTGTAGAGTGAATGGGAGAATACAGGCACCATCAGTCAAAGGCTGGAACCAAATCTTTTGGGTTATCAAATAAGATCCTCTCAGCTGGCTCTTCTTATGCAATTAAAGAAGCTAGTTCTTACTGACTTTTACTAAACCTTTGAAAGAAAATGTAAAGTCTGAGAAAGAAACAATACAGAAGGGTAGCATCAAGTCAAGGAAGTCAGTTCCACTCTGTAGATACTTGCTGCTTATACGGAAGACCCAAAATATCTCCTTGTGTCTGAAAGCGAAAGTTGCTCAGTTGTGTCTGACTCTGCAACCCCATAGACTATACAGTCCATGGGATTCTCCAGGCCAGAATACTGGAGTGGGTAGTTTTTCCCTTCTCCAGGGGATCTTCCCAACCCAGAGACTGAACCCAGGTCTCCTGCATTGCAGGCGGATTCTTTACCAGCTGAACTATCAGGGAAGCTCTAATTGTGTCTAAATAGCTTTAAAGTTAATAGAATAAAGTGGAATAGATTATGCAGTCGTAAAGAGGGTCCCCAAATTTTTGGCGAATAGCTTATACATCATGTCTATCTATATCTATATGTATCTATGTATCTATCATCTGTCTACCTATCATCCATCTACCTATCAATCATCTATTCTGTACCTATCATCTATAATATAATCTATCATCTGTTATCTATCTACCTATCTATCTGGCATTGTCATGTGTCACCTGAAACCTCTCCCTAATGCCATGCTTATGACCTCTGTAATTCACTTCAATCTGGAGCTATAGTGAAAACCATGAGCTATTTACTAAAATCTATGCTTTCCTCTGCTTCTGTTAAGTCCCTACTATTTCTGTCCTTTATTGAGCCCATCTTTGCATGAAATGTTCCCTTGGTATCTTGTATCTCTAATTTTTTTGAAGAGATCTCTAGTCTTTCCCATTCCATTGTTTTCCTCTATTTCTTTGCATCGATTGCTGAGGAAGACTTTCTTATTTCTCCTTGCTATTCTTTGGACCTCTGCATTCAAATAGGTATATTTTTCCTTTTCTCCTTTGCTTTTCACTTCCTTTCCTTTCACAGCTATTTGTAAGGCCTCCTCAGACAGCCATTTTTTGCATTTCTTTTTCTTGGGGGTGGTCTTGATCCTTGTCTCCTGTACATGTCACGAACCTCCATCCATAGTTCATGGGGTCGCAAAGAGTCAGACACAACTGAGCGACTGAACTGAATGCTTCCTTCTTCCTGAGCCCAAAGCTAGACTACATTTCTCTTCTTCCCTTGAAGTTAACTTTGACCAATGCCATATGAACAAAAGAATGTGTGTCATTTCCAAGAAGACAGAAGGTGTTTGTGATTTGAGTTTTGGGTGAAACAGGGCTTTTGTCCTTGTACTGACGGGACCAATGAGCCATCTTACCTTCCCGAGACTAAGCAAGGACTAAACTTCTCCTGAGTCAGCCACTGATGTCTGTACATGTTACCATGGGCAAGTCTACCCTAGCCCGTGAGCTTGAGGACTTGATTTCTCCAGTTGTAATTTTCCCTTCTTTGACTTTTTTCTCCTCTTTGTGTCTCCACTTCTCTTCTTTGTGGCTTCTTAGCTGCATCTCTCCACCAGTTCCCTCATTCATTTTCTCGAATTTTTCTAAAACTTTGTCTTCATTCTCTCCTTTCTTGACAAGCAAATCTCCTAGTTTCTACTAGATCAACAAGGCCACAGTAGAAAAAGAGCTGGAACATTTATTTGAGCAAAATGTTGAACTCGTGTTGGAATAAATGTGCAAACTTCAGGTTTCGAAATACCTTTCCAATCACGTTTCTCTCATATTTTAGTAGACTAAAGAGATTCCATGGGTAAAGTGTTATATGAGCATCTATCTATTTGACTCTACATCCCTGATAAAATTTCCTTCCTGGTTAGAAATCAAAACATACTAGATTTAGAGAAGAAGTATATCCCATAACAGTAGAAGTAAAAACTCTTCTTTAATAAACTTGTGGTGTTAATATTATTAATTCCTTTGTATGGATTTGAAGCAATTTTGCTACAAAAAATATGCAACCAAATGTATAAGAAATTTTAGGAAATTTTAGATTAGTAAAGCTTATGACCAAATAGCATAATATGAAATTAAATTTTATTTGTATTACATGTATTTTTATATCATTATGATATTTGATATTGATTATATATTTTTAATTTTATAGCAGTTTATTTCTATATTCTGTTTTTGTGAAGATGTTTTTAGAAAACAAAGTTTCATGCAGACAGGAGTGTGAAGTTCAGTGTTACAGAGAGCTTATTGTGCCATATGAGGGAAATTATGCTCTGTTTTTGCTCAGAATGTGATCAAGTCAGCACTTGAAAAACCTAGATTTAAGCCTCCTCTAATTCGCACATCTCCTATTACTCAATACTCTGTTTCTTAACAACTTCACAGCACAAAGTCTGTGCTGTTAAGTGAATTGAGAATATAGATACAATATTTAGTTCAGAAGACAAATATTCACAAAATAGATTGAAGTCTAGACATGCAAAGCATTATGTAATTCTACACTGAACCATCAATCTCAAGATGATGTCCTGAGAAGTTCTCAGGTGACAAAGTGACTGATTTCACCATTCTCTGTGTTTGAGAATGTCTGTGATTATACTGTTGGCAGGAAAGGCTGACTCTTCCCTGTTTCTCTATTCTCTCCATGGATTCTCTTTCATTCTCTTTTTCTGGGATAACTTCTCCTATCTTTCAGGTGGCAGCTTATTTTTCTTACTACCTTAGGAATGACTTCCCTGTTTCAGTCTGTCAGGACAAACTCCCCGTTATGTGTCTCTTTTGTAGCATGTTGCCATAATTATAATCTTACATTTTGTTTGTTTAGTTATATGGTTAGTGTCAGTCTCTCATGATGGATCATTTCTACTTAATGTGTGGTCCATGTATATAACATTGGTGGCACCACCTGGGATCCTGTTAGAAAAGCAGAATATTTGATCTTGTCCTTATACAATCAATCTACTTTTTAATAATGACCTAGTGATTCATATGCATATTCAGTTTTGAGAAGTGGTTCGCTAGACTCTAAACTTCATGAGGCTATGGTCTGACAAACCCCTGGTGCTGAACCCAGGATGAGGAATATATTTATTAAGCAAATTCTTTTATATAATTAATATTTATGGAATGTGCCAGAAGCATGTGGGCTTATTGCAAAATTAAAAAAAAATAGTGCAGCATTCAGAAAACGAAGATCATGGCATCTGCTTCCATCACTTCATGGGAAATAGATGGGGAAACAGTGGAAACAGTGCCAGACTTTATTTTTGGGGGTTCCAAAATCACTGTAGATGGTGACTGCAGCCATGAAATTAAAAGATGCTTACTCCTTGGAAGAAAAGTTATGACCAACCTAGATAGCATATTCAAAAGTAGAGACATTACTTTGCCGACTAAGGTCCATCTAGTCAAGCTATGGTTTTTCCTGTGGTCATGTATGGATGTGAGTTGGACTGTGAAGAAGGCTGAGCGCTGCAGAATTGATGCTTTTGCAGTGTGGTTTTGGAGAAGCCTCTTGAGAGTCCCTTGGACTGCAAGGAGATCTAACCAGTCCATTCTGAAGATCAACCCTGGGATTTCTTTGGAAGGAATGATGTTGAAGCTGAAACTCCGGTACTTTGGCTACCTCATGCAAAGAGTTGACTCATTGGAAAAGACTCTGAAGCTGGGAGAGATTGTGGGCGGGAGGAAAAGGGGACGACAGAGAATGAGATGGCAGGACGGCATCACTGACTCAATGGACGTGAGTCTGAGTGAACTCTGGGAGTTGGTAATGGACAGGGAGGCCTGGTGTGCTGTGATTTATGCGGTCACAAAGAGTCGGACACAACTGAGCAACTGAAATGAACTGAACTGAAACGTGATTCTTTTAAAATTTTCCTATTCATTGGTTTGAAACATATTTAACTAATAGAAACCACAGCCCAGAGATGGTAACATTAATAAGTTCTTGCTGTTTATTCATTCATTAAATTATCAGCTAGCTCTTGCTAACAGGTAAGGATTGACCTATGCCAAAGTTTTAAGAAAAATGTGTCAGCTGCTGCTGCTAAGTCACTTCAGTTACTTAAATTTTGCCAGTCAACTTAGTTTTCTACTAACTATCAAAAGAGTATAATAATATGGTTTTAATAATGAAACACCTTGACTGATCTTTAAAGAGCAACATTGTTAACCGAGAACATGATTTCGGATCACCTGCCAGTCTGTGAGTTCATGACAGTAGAACCATGATGAATGCATTCGTCCTGACATCATCAACCTGTTGCAAGATGCTGAGAGCTACTTCTCTGGGATGGGGTAAGATGAAGTATAGCAAAGGAGGATAAGGTGAAGTAATTTAAAAATTGTCTAAATTGATGTTAAAATAGAAATTCTTCAACTTACCTTATAAATCATTTAAAAAATAGTTATTAACCTGTCTGTCACATCTACTCTAGGGAACAATGCCAGATCTATAACTTTTTTCTTTTTTTTTTAGTTTTTATTTTTATTTATTTATTTTATTATTTTTTTAATTTAATACTTTATTCCATTCTACATTACTGTATTGGCTTTGCCACACATTGACATGAATCAGCCACAAGTGCACACAATCTCCCCATGCCGAAGCCCCCTCCCACCTCCCTCCCCCCCCATCTCCCCGGGTCATCTCGTACACCAGCCCCAAGCATCCTGTATCCTGTATTGAACATAGACTGGCACTTCATTTCTTATATGCT
>SJYC01143233.1:0-12808 GCA_006408675.1 Madoqua kirkii
AAAAAGAGATTAAAAAAATATTGATTGGATAATATTTGTATATCTTTATTTCCAGTTGGAGCATTCTGCACTGCCTTTGTCCCTTCATTTTGGTACAATCCCAATTAAACCTCTAGTTTTCCTATGCATATGCTAATTTCTCAAACTGATACTCTATCTCCAATATCTCTGTCCATGTAAACTGGATGCTTCCCAACCCATCTTGCCCTCTACAGAGAGCTTCCCTCAGCTTATTTTAACAATATAACTTATAAATATTTATTAATTGCCTACTATGTACATGCTATCATTATACTTTCTGTGGAGACTTTTTGTGTATGTGTGATAGAAAAAAAATAATTTAACATATCCTTGTATCACAAGAACACAGTTTCCTATTAGGTTCATATTTTTGCTGGTGTAATTCTCATTGTATCCAGTTATTGAGATAAGCTGAATTATTTCATGCACATAGAAATAAATAAAATACTGCTTTTATGTTGTATTTGTATTACTGCTGCAACAAATGTCCTAAGAATCCTAATAGAACTGTTAGCTTCTAATTCTTCTCCATGTTGTAGCTGAGATGCAGAGAATTATAACTTTGTCAGAGGTAGATTTGAATCAGGGTCTCTTTTAGTCCATTCACTTCTTTTGCATCTACAATACTGCCATCTCAGTCTTTTAAAATTTTGAATTAATCTGCGAAAAAATTTAACATACTTTTTAAAAGATATGTAAAATTTTACTCAAAGTTTAAGGTGACATACAATATGTGTATTGTTGTTTTTCAGCTGCTACATCATGTCCAAATTTTTGCAACCGCATGGACTATAGCCCACCAGGCTCCTCTATCCATAGGATTTCCCAGGCAAGAATATTGGAGTGGGTTGCCATTTTCTTCTCCAAGGGATCTTCCCAACTTGGGCATCTCGCATTGGTAGGTGGGTTCTTCAACAGTGAGCCACTTGGGAAGTCCCACAATATGTGCATCTATATATTTATGTAGTATTTTTATATTATTATCCTTTGAACAAATAATACTGAGAAAGACTGTTTCCTTATATATAAAACTCACCATCATGCTTCCTGTTCAAACCTGGTCCTGCTGAGTGTCTTCAAATGGATCCATCTTAACCTAGACAGTGGAGAGAAGTCATCAATCCCTCATTGTGCTAAACTCCCCAATTCAGATAGTCTCAAAATGTGCTCTACTTGTGACACTCATTTAAATATAATTCCTCACGGCAACATCAGCTTAGCTCCCTGACTAAATAATACTGAGAAAGACTGTTTCCTTATATATAAAACTCACCATCATGCTTCCTGTTCAAACCTGGTCCTGCTGAGTGTCTTCAAATGGATCCATCTTAACCTAGACAGTGGAGAGAAGTCATCAATCCCTCATTGTGCTAAACTCCCCAATTCAGATAGTCTCAAAATGTGCTCTACTTGTGACACTCATTTAAATATAATTCCTCACGGCAACATCAGCTTAGCTCCACTGACCCCACAGTGCCAAACACTTCCCCTTTTGTCACACCCTAGTTCACTGGTTCGAAACAGGGGTCGGGAAGATCCCCTGGAGGAGGGCATGGCAACCCAATCTAGTATTCTTGCCTGGAGAATCCCATGGATACAGGAGCCTGGTGGGCTATAGTCCATGGGGTCGCACAGAGTCGGACATGACTGAGTGACAAAACACAGTTCATTCATATCCATCCTATCCATGAAAGTAGAGTCAGTTGGGATCTTGTTCAGTAATTAATGTCAGCAAGTAATCCAGCATCTGACATACAGTAGGGGATCCATGACTATCTATTAAATAAACAACTGCATTACTAGTGGGCAAGTTGACTTACAGCCATATTCTTTCAATTAATATTTCTCTGTTCTTATATTCTATAAAAAATGGTTCCGAGATAACATCAGTTACGCAGGGCTTAAAGGCATGTGATACCAAACGCAAATGAATGATTTTGTTATATGTTAGCCATAATTTTTCAGCTTTTCTCTTACAAACATTACCCTTGTTTTCCTCTTCATTACATTTAAAACAGTGGAAGCATCTTAACGTGACTTTTCACTCACTATTTAACATTTCTGAGTTCCATTTGTTCTTGTAGAATAATGCCTCGGGAATTTAATCCTTTGCATTTTCTTATCGCTACACTCTTTCACTTAGTGACTGAACAACATTCTTTCAAGTCCTATCATATACTCAGGAATTAAGTCTTTTTCTCTACAGACTTTTTCTTTTCACAGCTGTCAGATTATTCCTCATTAATCAGGGTTTTTGTCATGTCACCCCACGAAAGCCTCTGAATGGATTTATGTAGCTTACCTATTCCTGTCTAAAATTTTGAGCTAATCATCAGTAACTTTTGTTATTTTATCACACTATTTCTAACTAGTATTCAAATAAGCATTTACACGTCTTACTGACTTCTATCTGCTAGTCCTAATATACCTTTTATCTCTTTATTTAGGTTCTTTCTTTTTTTATGATATCTCCACTCCTTTCTGCCAGTTTAAAATCTAGCAGCAGAAATGGAAATTTTTCAGAGAAGCTTTTCTGATTATATTCACATGTGAATTTTATTCCCAGCTCTGAATACTAGGAGCTCATTCATTGGTTTATATACTGCTTTGTACTGTTAGGATCCTGACTCTGTCAATTATTTGAACTCTGGACAAAATTATTTTAACTTCCTTTGTTTCTCAGTTTTAGCCAGTGTAAAGTGGACAGTTTGACAGAATCTATCTTTAACGCCTGTAAAGATTAAATAAGTTAATACAGGTAAAGTCCATAGAACAGTTCCTATCATGTATTATGTGTTCAATTTTTTTCTCATAATTCAGTTTTTTTCTCATAATTCACAGGTTTTTTTTCATAATTCTGTTTTGGGGGTCTAAATCAGAGTAGTAAGGCAGAGTCAGGGAGGAAAGTATCAAGTTTTCAAGATAAATACAAGTGACTAGAAAAAAGGTTCAACTGGAATCTTTTTGCCTACAAGCTTCAAGGTAAAGGGCTAGGAAGAAACCAGTTGAAAAAAGGTCATTCAGATCATCCATTGATGCAGGACCAGAAAACCCCCACGTGAGCCATTGCTCTAAGGGTTCTTCATTCCCTGGTTTTCCCCCAAGTGCTCAAGGTAAGGCTGTTGGCTCCACCAACAGTCCTTGATGTATCACCAAGTGAAGATAAAAGTCTCTCTCCTGGGATCATAGTCCATCTAAACCACAGTCCTGGGCTGTGGTTTCTGAGGGCTTCCCAGATGGCGCTAGTGGTAAAGAATCTGCCTGCCAATGCAGGAAACACAGGAGACTTGAGTTCAGTCCCTGGATCAGGAAGATCCCTGGTTCCTGAGCATATTTGAATCTCCATCAGTCAGTTCAGTTCAGTTCAGTCGCACAGTCATGTCCGACTCTTTGTGACCCCATGGACTGCAGCGCACCAGGCCTCTCTGTCCATCACCAACTCCCAGAGTTTACCCAAATTCACGTCCATTGAATCAATGATGCCATCCAACCATCTCATCCATCCTCTATCGTCCCCTTCTCCTCCTGCCCTCAGTCTTTCCCATCATCAGGGTCTTTTCAAATGAGTCAGCTCTTTGCATCAAGTAACCAAAGTATTGGAGTTTCAGCTTCAGCATCAGTCCTTCCAGTGAATCTCCATAGGAGTTTTTAAGTTCTCTAAGAATCTCAGAGGTTCAGAATCATTCCAAATCCAAGAAAAGCAGTCTATTTCGTAAATTTCATCACACCATAGGTTTCTCCTGTGAAGCCGAGCAGGGCAGTGTTGAGTTCTGAGCAGGTGTCTATGACTCTGTACCAGTTCAAAATCTTATGGAAGGCAGAGGACTAGGTGAGACCTGGGCTTGGACGTGCCTTCTGGGCAGCTCCCTGGTGAGCTTGGAGGAGATGCCTGCCAGCTTCTCAGCACCAGTGAGCTGTGTGTGTGTCACATATCCTGAAAGAAGAGGTGCACGGCTGACTGGCCTACAAAGGTGAAACTGTTTCAGTCTTGGAAACAACCTGGTCATCCATCTGTGTCAGCAAAGAAATAACTTTACTTCAGAGCTCTGGAAGCAAAGAAGCTTGAGGCAAGTTTTCTTAGCTCTTATTTTAGTAACTATTTTCCAGTGAATAAAATTCAGCCCACCTCTGTTGTTTTCTTTCATCTCAAACTTGCTTGGTAATCCCCCTTATAATTGATGGACTTCTTTTTTCCTCCTGGCTAACCTTATCTTCCCTTTGCTTTTACGGTTCCCATAAGCCATAATGAGTCAAATTTCATTATTTATTACCATGTGAACTTGGGTAAGTTTCTGAACCTCTGTGCATCTAAGTCCAAATTAAAAGGGACATAATGGTACCTACTTGGCAGGACTGTTGAGACTCCTGGCGCAGTACTGACTAAATGACAATTTTTAGCATATTGGAAGCTAACAGTCCCAGTACACCAACTTTAATAATTGGAGAGAACACCCATCTAAAACACGCTGGTCTTACAATTGTCTCCCTCAACTCCAGAAAAGATCACCAACTAAACTCTAAGACTGTAACCTGGACCCTGTCAGTACACAGTCAAGTACTTCTAAAATATGTAATTGCCCATGCAAAAGACATAGTTAGTGTTTGAGAAAAGCTGCATCCCTTTCCAAGAATATCATCTTAAAATCATGTTGTCTCTTCACTCGTTTTTTCCCTAGAATCCCTTGTATCCTAATACATCTCTTTCTTTCTCCATATATATATATACATACGTGCATACGTATCTGTGTATGTACATACTATTGCTGTGTTCACACCTCTGATTTTTAGCAACTAGAAGAGAATGAAGCTGCTTGAAGGCCCTAGGCCCATGGGAATTTTATCAAATGGAAATCAAGCTCAACCTTTTTTCAACTGTTTAAAGGAAATAATTAAGAGGTTAATCTAACCCTATGACTCTGTACCAGTTCAAAATCTTATGGAAGGCAGAGGACTAGGTGAGACCTGGGCTTGGACGTGCCTTCTGGGCAGCTCCCTGGTGAGCTTGGAGGAGATGCCTGCCAGCTTCTCAGCACCAGTGAGCTGTGTGTGTGTCACATATCCTGAAAGAAGAGTGTGCACGGCTGACTGGCCTACAAAGGTGAAACTGTTTCAGTCTTGGAAACAACCTGGTCATCCATCTGTGTCAGCAAAGAAATGACTTTACTTCAGAGCTCTGGAAGCAAAGAAGCTTGAGGCAAGTTTTCTTAGCTCTTATTTTAGTAACTATTTTCCAGTGAATAAAATTCAGCCCACCTCTGTTGTTTTCTTTCATCTCAAACTTGCTTGGTAATCCCCCTTATAATTGATGGACTTCTTTTTTCCTCCTGGCTAACCTTATCTTCCCTTTGCTTTTACGGTTCCCATAAGCCATAATGAGTCAAATTTCATTATTTATTACCATGTGAACTTGGGTAAGTTTCTGAACCTCTGTGCATCTAAGTCCAAATTAAAAGGGACATAATGGTACCTACTTGGCAGGACTGTTGAGACTCCTGGCGCAGTACTGACTAAATGACAATTTTTAGCATATTGGAAGCTAACAGTCCCAGTACACCAACTTTAATAATTGGAGAGAACACCCATCTAAAACACGCTGGTCTTACAATTGTCTCCCTCAACTCCAGAAAAGATCACCAACTAAACTCTAAGACTGTAACCTGGACCCTGTCAGTACACAGTCAAGTACTTCTAAAATATGTAATTGCCCATGCAAAAGACATAGTTAGTGTTTGAGAAAAGCTGCATCCCTTTCCAAGAATATCATCTTAAAATCATGTTGTCTCTTCACTCGTTTTTTCCCTAGAATCCCTTGTATCCTAATACATCTCTTTCTTTCTCCATATATATATATACATACGTGCATACGTATCTGTGTATGTACATACTATTGCTGTGTTCACACCTCTGATTTTTAGCAACTAGAAGAGAATGAAGCTGCTTGAAGGCCCTAGGCCCATGGGAATTTTATCAAATGGAAATCAAGCTCAACCTTTTTTCAACTGTTTAAAGGAAATAATTAAGAGGTTAATCTAACCCAACTTCTTTCATTGACTAGAATGGACAGAGTGAAGAAGAAAACTGATGAAGAAATAATATCCTCGTTCTGAGGAGCAAAACGACGATACTACTTTTGACTTTAGTTTGCTTTCACTTCTTTCTGTTACGCATAATGCATATTACAGTTCTCCACATCCTTTTCCATGCTGCATTAATGAACTGACACATTGAAAAACAGAATCCCAAAGATTTTTAATGCCTCACCCAAGATCTCAGAACAGCAGTGAAACTCTTTTCTTTTTTTTAGTTTCTTTTTAACAGCTTTCCTCTTTGTGACAGCTAATTCATATATCATCTTCTCTGGGCAAACATGGCAAATATCTGGTTTGAGAAGTAAAATAATTTAAATAGATTGTGGTAACCTTGGGCCAATTCTGAAGCTATAGAACTTTATATTATTACTTTTCCATTTCATTTTCTCACTCGTTTATTCAACTGGGGCCAACTGTGTTCAGTATGAATTACTTGTTGCCATAAAGAAAGGGGAAATTTTAATGTATATAAGACCACTGTTAAATTCTGTTGTTATGGCATTTTTTAGCCCATTAAGAAAAAAAATATGAGCAGGCCAAAATTAATATTAGCTTTCTCTTTGTCTTATCTTCCCTCATATTTTCTCCCTCACACCTTCATGATTATATATCCATCTATTCAAAAAGTACTGTGCACTCACTAGGCAGCAGGTCTTCTCTTAGGCACCAGAGGTGGTGTCCCTCAGAAGGTTTCTGGTGACCTGGAGGATACAGTTTACTGAACTATCCCATGCTTTTGGCCCTTTCCCAGGTGGTTCAGTGGTAAAGAATCAACTTGCCGATGCAGGAGATATGGGTTCAATCCCTGGGTTGGGAAGATTCCCTAGAGATGGAAATGGCATCCAACTCTAGATTCTTGCCTGGAAGATCCCCTGGACAGAGGAGCCTGGATGGCTGCAGTCCATGGGGACACAAAGAGTCGGACATTACTGAGTGATTAGGCATGCATGCACCCGTCCTTCCACCACCACCATCATAGTACACACACACACAGTCACACACACAAATTCAGTGTCTCAGATGATACCTAAGTTGTCTTTGGTAGAGGAGGTCCTATGAACTTTTCACAAACATTGGTCTACTAACAACTTGCATTAGCACACCCAGTCTTCTTAAATAAAAGTATATCCTGGAGCCCTACTCAGATCTACTAAATGAGTCTCTGGAAATGAAGTCAGCAAGCTCTTATTTTTAAAAAGCTTCTGAGTAATCATGGTGCAGAGCCAGATAGGATAAACCACTCTTAGACTGTGAACCTGGCCATTACTACCACTGTCAAAACTCACCTGTCCTGTTCCTGGTGAAATGAATCTGTCAAAAGAACTCATTGATAACTACTAATGGTTCAGCATTCCTTTAAGAGAATTTGCATTTGAAAAAGAGACACTTGAGAACAAACGTCTTACACTGATGGAATAAATATGTAATGTGGATGTTTCAGGAACTGTAGTGTCAATAAAGATGAATACTCAGGCAAAACCAGTATTACCCATATGCCTTCAAATCCACCACAGAATGGGTACAACCTCCTATTTATAAAGTAGGATTACATACTAAAGGGAAAAAGTGAAACTTGTATGAATTTACAAATCAATCATTTTTATTACTACAGCTGTGGTGTATAATGGAAGGAAGGGAAATAGTTGGTCAAGTCCATTAAGATGAAGTGGTTGAGTCACTGCAAAAATACAGTGAAATGCGGTTGATGAGTCATGCTCTGTCTCACTTCTCTGGGGAGACAGCTGCTCACCATTAATGACCAGCAACATTGAGGACTGATCCATCTGCCCTGTTCTGGCCCAGGGGAACACACCACCTGTTCAGCTGAGCACAACTGCTTCCATAAATCAGCCTCAAAAGGAAGTCTCTTGTTTCTTTCAAAAAACTATTGGGCTTGCTGAACCAGAATGGAAATAAGGTGTAGCTTTTATGTAGAAACATCAAGAGATTCAAAAGCCTTTGTTTGTCCTCCCTGGTTAGTGTTCGGAATTACTCAGAAGAAACAGCACCGTCACTGTGAGGTGAAAATCTTTGGCAGAATGCAAATTGTTAACTCAAGTGTTCTGTGTTAATAAAATGCTTTCAGATTCATTGGAAGCTAAATGTCGCTGGATCTATGCTGCAAACACCCGAGGGAAAAGCAATGCATTTGGAGTGTGAATCAGATGTAACCTTCCTAGTCCTAGGGAAGTAAGAGAATTCAATAAATACAACCAAGAAAATTGCTCAAAAACTTTGAGCTTCTAATTTTCATTGGATGTTTAAGTTTATACTGTACAAAACAGCTGACTCTAACTATTTTACTTTTTCTTGCTCACTCTAAGTTTCTTACCTTTTCTGGGAGTAAATGTTTCATTTTTTTTCCTTTACAGATTTCTTTTTCTGTTTTTACTCATGTTATCCTCCCAGCTAATTTATCTCACAAAATTATCCATGTTAGCAAAGTCACAGACACCCTTCATCACTTTGGCTGGCTGGCTGTCTCTCCTCTGCTGTTGTTCAGTCACTCAGCCATGTCTGCCTCTGTGATCCCATGAACTGTAGTGCTTAAGGCTCCTCTGTGCATAAAATTCTCCAGACAAGAATACTGGAACGGGTAGCCATTCCCTTCTCCAGACGATCTTCCTGACCCAGGGATAGAACCCCAGTCTCCTGCATTGCAGGCAGATTCTTTACCATCTGAGCCATTATGAAGCTAAAATTTAGTAAAAATAATGTACACTGTACAAGTCTCAGTATACTCAAAATGTTATTTTGTAATACTAAAATAGCCTTTAATATCTTCAAAATACTGTGAAGATTTACTCTATCCATAAACTAATAAGTTACTCTACTTACCACAGTTTCATGGATCTTGGAAGAAGACATGAGCTTCTGGGTCAGAGACAAAGGTATTTATTACTCATAGCACAGCAAGGAAGCGTGAGCATTTGCATAGTTGTATCAGCTCTCCTTACCCCACAGACACCATGGGGATATTGTTGATGTGCCCAGATGGATGCTTGAACATAGGCTCAAGAGTAATCTGCACTTAGAGAACTCAAGTCTTTCACAATGGGTAACAAGCATGTCTGACCTTTGCCTAAAAAAGAGATTATGCTTATCACACTGGACACTAAGCATGACTACTTTTTGTTCCAGAACAAAAGTTAGTTAGTACCTCTGCATTCAAGATAGACAGACATAAAAAAGATTCATGGAGAGCTGTCTCTATATTAACTTCTGAAGAATTTTCTCTTAACTACAGTACTGTGTCAACCACTCCGATAAATATGACCGGTAGAAACTGAAACTACACCTGTTCATCTCCAGCAACCTATCTTGAAGACTGCTCGCAACACGATCTCAAATATCAGGGTGAAGCCGGCTTTCAGGTTCGTCCTCAGGTGTCCCTCTGTGCCCCCAGGGTCACAGGTCCAGCTGAACAAACCCTGCTATTGTCTACCTTAGAAGTGCAGGTAGCTTTCTCTTTAGGTTATGTAACTGACATTACCACTTGGCCTGAGATATTAGAGAAAAGGAATGTCATCAAATTTGTGGGGGCTAATACAGCATTAACTGACCAGATAAAACTGAAGTGCAGCTTACTACATCGACTCTGCACGTTACAGAGCCCCGGTGATAGGAGAAGCTCTTTTAATAAACTAAGGTGCAATTGCTAAAAACTAAGCATAGTCAATTGTTGTATTAAGATTGTGTTCATTATTTTCAGGAACTTTGAGATTTTCTACTTTATAAGACTGACCAGAAGGTTATTTAGAGTGAGTAAATTTTCACACAGGAGCAAAAGAAAAACAGTCCAATGTGTAAATCTAAAGAAGCAAAATGAAGTTATCTTCTGATTATTATCCATAGAGTTATGTTTTTACAGCATTCTACATAGAATGCTATTACAAAATGTACTGTGCAATATACTAAACAGGACTTAATATATATTACATATTATCTATAATAACATGTGGTTTATATGTGTCATATATTGGTATTGAGATAACTTCAAATTCCTCTCCATTAAAAATTGATGAAAACTTTAGCCAGGTATGGTGAAGAAAATTATCTATATTCTCATTCAGTCTATATGCTGTTTCTTCCCTTAATATTTTTTTTCTTCACATGCTTAGATTTATTGGAGTTTTTAATTCTAATTGCATAGAAATTAGTTCACATCACACCAGTGACTTTTTAAACATTTACTGTAAATAAATAACCAAGGGTATTGTCTGACTTAAAAGTGTCCCCCCACCTTTGGTACACACTGAATGATTCCTACTGCTTGCTACTTTTTACCCTTAAATAAAATTTATCTCCTTTTTGTGTGGCTCAGCAACAGCCTATTTTCTCTGATCTGCATAATTTGAGTTATATGTCTGTGCCCTCAGTTTGCCCCCTTCTGTAAAATGCTATGTTCTGCATCATGAAGTAGGTTTTATAGCCCCATTTCTTTGGCAGAAAGAGTAAGATTGGAATTTGAGCCTCTGACAGTAATTGATTGACAGTTTTGGACACTTTGGAAAGTCCTATGCAACTCCATTAAATGGCCCTTAAACTGTGGTAGGTTGAGATTCTGTTAATTAATTAAAATAATAATAATTTTCTTCTCCATGTGGTTTGTATTCATCATGATCACATGTTCATTCACACACTTCCCAGAATAAAGTTTCTCAGTTTTCTACATTGACTCCATGCACAGTGATGTTAGAAAAATACATTTGTTTTTAAAATATAAAAGTGCTTTTCAAACAGGTAAGTTCCTTTTTACAAGGAGAGGTAATTGTTGCATATGCTTTAAATTTAATTTAATTTTTAATTGGAGGATAATTACTTTACAATGGGCTTCCCTTGGAGCTACCACACGCCTGAGGTCAGGGGAGGTGGCCGAGAGGAGCAAGCCCACGTCCAAGTGTGGTGGCTGCACGGGCTCAGGAGGGCCAAGAGGAGCTACTCCATGTCCAAGGTCAGGAGGGGTGGCCATGAGGAGATACCCCTTGTCCAAGATAAGGAGCAGGGGCTGCACTTTGCCGGAGCAGCTGTGAAGAGATACCCCATGTCCAGGGTAAGGGAAACCCAAGTAAGATGGTAGGTGTTGCAAGAGGGCATTAGAGGGCAGACACGCTGAAACCAAATCACAGAAAATTAGCCAATCTAATCACAAGGACCACAGCCTTATCTAACTGAATGAAACTAAGCCATGCCATGTGGAGCCAACCAAGATGGATGGGTCATAGTGGAGAGGTCTGACAGAATGTGATCCACTGGAGAAGGGAATGGCAAACCACTTCAGTATTGAGAACTCCATGAACAGTATGAAAAGGCAAAATGATAGGATACTGAAAGAGGAACTCCCCAGGTCAGTAGGTGCCCAATATGCTACTGGAGATCAGTGGAGAAATAACTCCAGAAAGAGTGAAGGGATGGAGCCAAAGCAAAATGTGACTGGTGATAGAAGCAAAGTCCGATGCTGTAAAGAACAATATTGCATAGGAACCTGGAATGTCAGGTCCATGAATCAAGGCAAATTGGAAGTGGTTGAACAGGAGATAGCAAGAGTGAATGTCGACATTCTAGGAATCAGCAATCTAAAATGGACTGGAATGGGTTAATTTAACTCAAATGACCATTATATCTACTACTATGGGCAGAAAACGCTTAGAAGAAATGGAGTAGCCATCATGGTCAACAAAAGAGTTCTAAATGCAGTACTTGGATGCAGTCTCAAAAATGACAGAATGATCTGTTTGTTTCCAAGACAAACCATTCAATATCACAGTAATCCAAACCTATGCACCAACCAGTAATGCTGAAGGAGCTGAAGTTGAATGATTTTTTGAAGACCTACAAGACATTACTTTGCCGACTAAGGTCCGTCTAGTCAAGGCTATGTTTTTTCCTGTGGTCATGTATGAATGTGAGAGTTGGACTGTGAAGAAGGCTGAGCACCGAAGATTGATGCTTTTGAACTGTGGTGTTGGAGAAGACTCTCGAGAGTCCCTTGGACTGCAAGGAGATCCAACCAGTCCATTCTGAAGGAGATCATCCCTGGGATTTCTTTGGAAGGAATGATGCTAAAGCTGAAACTCCAGTACTTTGGCCACCTCATGGGAAGAGTTGACTCATTGGAAAAGACTCTGATGCTGGGAGGGATTGGGGGCAAAGAGTCAGACATGACTGAGCAACTGAACTGAAATGATGGGCTTCCCTTTTGGCTCAACTGGTAAAGAATCTGCCTGCAATGTTGGAGACCTGGGTTCGATCCCTGAGTTGGAAACCTCCCCTAGAGAAGGGCCAAGCTACCCACTCCAGTATTCTGACCTGGAGAATTCCACAGACTGGGGTCTCAAAGAGTCGGACACAATTGAACGATTTTCACTTTCACTACTTTAAAATATTGTGATGGTTTCTGCTTTTCATCAGTCAGCATGAATCAGCCATAGGTATATATGTATGTATATCCTCTCCCTCTTAAACCTCCCTCCTGTCTCCTAGCCCATCCCACCCCTCTAAGCTGTCACACAACACTGGCTTTGTGTTCCCTGTATCATACAGCAAATTCCCACAGCTGTCTATTTTAAATACATATGCTTTAAAAAACCCCCAACCCAAGACTTGATTTCTGAAATAGATGAACCAGAGAAGTGTTTTTAGACTTTTTCATATTAAGTAATTTTTTATTATATGATTTCCTGGAGCTTTTTTTTTTT
>SJYC01143235.1:0-29728 GCA_006408675.1 Madoqua kirkii
GTCACGTGGCAGGCTGGTCTGCCCGCGCATGCTGCGGCCACAGAGCAGATCGATAGGGGTAGGCTGGAAAGGCTCCTGTCAAGCTGCCCCCTCATCTCAGACTCCCTCAGAGCTTATCTGCCCGCGCCCACCCCACCGCCACTGCCCACCCTGGCCCATCCTAGTCGGGTCCTTTTGCAACTAACAAGATTCAAACAGGGGAAAGGGTGATGCCAGCACTCCCCACTGGCACGGTCACAGGGCCCCTGAGCAGGAAGGAGGGTCACGGTGGGCCTGGGAGCCGCCGGATGGCACATGAGATGCAGTCTGAAGGGCGGCAGGACAGCAGTCACGTGACCCAGCACGCGGGGAGGACAGCAAGCAGCTGGGGCGCCCCGGGCCCAGGGACAGTCTCCACACACCCTTGACGGCCCTGGGCAGTGTCATGACGATTCTGAAGTAAACACGGACCTTGAACCTCTTGACCTGCATGATTTTGTGGGGTTTTCTGGGTCAAGTGAATAGCAAATTGTTTTTAGAGGCCTCGAAATTAAAAGATGCTTGCTCCTTGGAAGAAAAGCTATGACTAACCTAGATAGCATATTAAAAAGCAGAGACATTACTTTGCCAACAAAGGTCCGTCTAGTCAAGGCTATGGTTTTTCCTGTGGTCATGTATGGATGTGAGAGTTGGACTATAAAGAAAGCTGAGCACCAAAGAATTGCTGCTTTTGAACCGTGGTGTTGGAGAAGACTCTTGAGAGACCCTTGGACTCCAAGGAGACCCAACCAGTCCATCCTAAAGGAGATCAGTCCTGGGTGTTCATTGGAAGGACTGATGCTGAAGCTGAAACTCCAATCCTTTTGCCACCTGATGCGAAAAACTGACTCATCTGAAAAGACCCTGATGCTGGTAAAGATTGAAGGCGGGAGGAGAAGGGGACAACAGAGGATGAGATGGTTGGATGGCATCACTTACTCAACGGACATGAGTTTGAGTAAACTCCAGGAGTTGGCGATGGACAGGGAGGCCTGGCGTGCTGCAGTCCATGGGGTCGCAGAGTTGGACACGACTGAGTGACGGAACTGAACTGAGGCCACTTTCCACCAAAGCTAAACTCTAAAACTTTCAATAGAGAACCTACCTGAGAGAAGACAGATAAAACACAAGGAGCTAGATTCTGATGAGAAAATTAGTGAACTTTCAACTCATCGCCCTTGACTGTCTTATACCCTGAACTGCGGGAGGCATATCACTGGGGACAGCGTGGTCTCTCACGTAGAGGACTCATGAGAAGGGGCGAAAGCGCTGGAAAAACGGTGGCTGATGAATGAAAATGTGGGAGCTGCCTTTCACATGCCACCGTCTTTAAGTCACAGACCCAGGCAGGAACCCCCACACCCAGGACACCGTCTCAGCAGCCCTGTTCTTCTGAGAGCCAGCAGCCTTGAGCCAGACACTCGGTGTTAAAATTGTTCAGGACGAGATTCTTCCCATTAGCGTCTCTGAAGATTCATACAGAAAACCAGCAGAGGACCAAGTGGGTCCCACGGCTTGGAAGCACGCTTCACACATCCTTCTTTGCATAGTCTGGCTGTGTTCAGGGATCAGTGTGAAACTCCCGCTGTGGCCCATTTATTGTCAGTCTGCTGCCTCTTCAGGAGTAAGCGTGAAGTAATTGGGATCCAGTAAGTAGGTAGCTGGGTAGTTGGCCAGCTTCTGTATATGATGTATTAGAGTTGAGTTTGAATATGTTTATTAATACTTTATGGTATTGGCCACATGGTGCAAAGAGCCAGCCCATTGGAAAAGACCCAGCCCATTGGAAAAGACCTTGATGCTGGGAAGGATTGAGGGCAGGAGGAGAAGGGGGCGACAGAGTTTGAGATGGTTGGATGGCATCACTGACGCAGTGGACATGTATTTGTGCAAACTCTGGAGATGGTGAAGGACAGGGAAGCCTGGAGTGCTGCAGTCTGGGTCTCAAAGAGTTGGACATGACTCAGTGACTGAACAATTTAATACTTTTCAAAGGTATTTTCCACTCTAAGACTTCATCTGCTAGTTATAGTATTACAAAGATCATCTGAAACTCTCAGAACGTGAATTTTTTTAGCAAAAGGTCTTTTTTAAAACATGGAGTAGAAAAGGCAGGCTTAGATTTAAATTGGCCCCTTTCCCTCCTGTCTTTTTACCACCAAGATAAAGGCATTGTCTATAACCCACATGACTTGATTATGTCTAATCCTGGTCTTTAGACCAACTTCCAGAAGCACTCCTTGGGTAGGATCTAAGGAGACTCTGGAAATGGGCTAAATAAACACAATACCTGTATCCCTATCGTGAGCTCCTGGTTGCTCAGCCACGCGTCTGCAGCTGTTGAGATAGGACGCAGAAACCCTTGCTGACTCACAGACTGGCCTTTAGTGAACTGGGGCAATTCAACCAGAAAAATTCCAGAAAACATTTCAGTCCCCAGACTTTACTCTGAAACACAGGGTTAGACTAGTCCAGGGCAGGCATCACAGTAAGTCCGCTACATACGAACCTTTAAGTGCAGAATTTCAGAGGCGCGAACTCCTCCTGTTCACCTGGTGCCAGCTGCAGCACTGTGTGTGCATGCTAAGTCACGTCAACCGTGTCCAACGCTGCAGCCCCGTGGACCGTAGCCCAGCAGGCTCCTCTGTCCGTGGGATTCTCCAGGCAAGCACACTGGAGGGGGTTGCTGTGCCGTCTCCAGGGGATCTTCCCGACCCAGGGGCTGAACTTCTCCTGAACTGGCAGGTGGCGCTACCTGGGGAGCCCCCGATGTGCTGTACTACTGTACTTTTCAAGGCATCGTAAGATTTAAAATGTTCTTTGTTTTTTATGTCTTATTTGCATGGAAAGTATTACAAACCTATTACAGTACAGTGCAGCTGACTGTGTTAGGTGGGTACCTAGGCTAGCTCTGTTGGACTTCAGAACAAACTGGCCTTCACAAACTCGCTCCTGGAACCCCACTCGCTGTTCGGCGGGGGACTTGCTATTCTGTGCTGGGAGTCTCCCAGTGAAAGTGACCTGACTGTCGTTTCCGTCACACCCACCACCTTCCCCAGCCCCGCCCGGCCCAGGGGCCTGCGCTTCTCACCCTGGGATGAGAGCCTCTGAGGCCAGCTCTGATTCTTTCCGACCCAGCACCCAGCCCTGGCGGCGCGGGAGTTCACCCCGGGCGGTGTGCGTGCACGCACCACACCTGCGACAGCTCCGTCACCTGGGGCGAGCCTGTCCAGCAGGCACCAGGACAGCGGACCTCTGCCACGCAGACCCTCACTCGGAGCCCCTGGACGCACTGGCTGCCAACAGCCTGGAGGCCCCCTCTGCCCTTTTCCTGGGTGCCCAGACACCCCAGGTGTCCAAGGTGTCCAAGGACGAGGAGAAGGGCCCTCACTTCAAGACGGAGGACATTATTCCTGGGGGCGGGCAGGCCGGAGAAGACGCCTCACTTCCCAGAACCAGTGGGTGGGGCGGGAGGCTAGACACCTCCATTTCCACCACGAGGAAAAAATATTTTTCCCCAGAGATTGTGTGGCAACTTAGTCAATTTTGGAAAACTATAAAATATTCTTCCATTCCAAATGTGACTGTCCTACAGAGGGAATTCCCCCTCCTCCCTTTAAAGAAAAACCCATAAATCTCCAATGGTTGGTTTTGAACCTTTAATAAAAGTAAAAAAATGAACTCAAAAGAACACAATGCTGAAAACTCAGCATGAATGTGAATCGCACTAGATGTTCCAACCTGGTACAGCGCGAGTTCCGTCCCTACTAGTTAACATTCCATGACTCACATGACTTTGGTGCACATACTTGCTAGAAAATGTTGGCAACGAAATTCTTCAGATTCACATCTTTTGCCTATACTGCTTCTAACAGACATAGATTTATTTCCAGTTTAAGAGATAAAAACGCTCATTGTGCATGATCAAGTATATTGGAAAGAGTCGATGACTGCTTTCATCTAATAACTTCTGGTTTTTTCACAAAAACGCTGACATCCTCGTTGAAAAATCTTTTCGCATAGCTGATGGTTTTCGTTTTCGGAAAATGCATAAGGGGGTCATTGCCAAGTTCAGAATGGTTCTATTTTCTTTTAAACGAAATTCTTCTAAAACAAAGTCTCTACAGTAACCTAAAATTTACTCCAGGATATTTTCCTTAAAACAAAAGCAAACTGAGACGGGGACCATCGGGTGAGAGGAGCCCAGGGCGCACTGAGTCCGCGGCTGCTGGCAGGGGCTCCCACGCCCCAGCCCCCGACTGCCAGCTGCCAGAGGAATCTTACCGTCAAGCCACAGTCACAGGGTTCAAAACAACCTAAATGTTTTAAATTGCAAAATACAGAAAGGGTGAATTTGTAAGTGAAAATTACAAGTTTACTAAACCCCCCAAACTAGGAGTATTTCAAAGGACTGGGGCTCAGCGGGAGGGCACGACAACAAAGTAACTTCACAAGTGGAAAGAAATTATTGCTGAATTTTGCCTCCATGCAGCACTGAAATGGAGAACCCTCTTTAACATCGCATACGTTTAAAAAAATAATAATAAATATTTAAAGAGAATACAAGGCTCAGATTGGTTTTCCTATGCATTGCACTTGAAGTCGAAAGCCCAGGACTTGCACACCGGGCCCAGCGTGGGCTGTGCCACTGAGTGAGTACACTGTGCTCACCGCGCCCTTGAGGGCTTAGAGACACCGAATGTTTGACGCAGTGACGTGCGCACTCTTCTTTTTACAAGGCAATCACAGATTGCAGATCTCATAGGGCCGTGGGGAAAAAGCAGTCTCTTCTTCCCAAGTATCGAAGAAAACACAAGGTTTGGGCCAAGATGGAGACGTGTGGCTGGCTGGTGCCCCCTTCGAGACGACGCGGATTCCAGGCAAACTGTGAATACCGGGGTGGAGAGTCCAACCCATCACAGCGCACAGCCATGACCTCCCACTCACTGCCTCCTCTGCAGGATTGTCTGCACAGGGCCCCACGCGGGTACCAAGGGCATGCCGTGCCCGCCGGCCTGGCACGGCCACCCAGCACTTGCCGCCACCACTGCCTTCTCTTTTTTCACAACACGCCCTATTTTTAAAATCTTTTGGATGAGTACTATTCCTGTCTCACCACACTTGATCTTCGTGAGCACCACCAAGCCACCCCCAGGGCCCTGACATGGAACCAGAGCTGGCAGTGAGGCTTCAGTTTGAGGCTAGGAAATATGGCAACGTGGCATTTAATAACACGGAAACTGAGTCCTCGGGGCCTGGTGCCCGGCCGGCCTGCTCGTGGTGCCCCCCGGCGGACACGGGCCCGGACACTGTCCCATAAGGTGCCGTCTCAACACCAGCGGCCATCCACCCGCTCGGCTGCTCTGAAACAGGTGAAGTGTTTTCCAGGAGTCACTGGTACAATCAGCCCCATCTGAAAAGATTACTGAGGAAAAGAGATAGTCTTCGTCACTACCCAGTATCACGAATTTTCCTCCCAAACCTTGCCACTCTCCAGGATCTGTGGGTCTGAGGCTTCAATCACTGTGTGGCTTTTCGGGGACACCCTATGTGGGGAAAGAGAAAAAGAGAGAGGACGTTAGTGCTCAGTGTGTGCGTGTTTTAATTACCAATTTAAGCGGACCCTACAAAGTGAGAGATGAAGAATTCCTTTGTGCCGGAGGCGAGGGTGGAGAGGGGCGGCAGGTGGCTTTCCCGGCCCCATGGCGATGCCCTCGGGGCCCTGAGCTGGGAGCCGCTGTCTCAGCAGACCTGGTCTGTCCCACTCAGGCAGGACAGGAGGCGGCACCGCTGCCGAGAAGCCGTGTCCACGCATGTCCTGTCACCGAACAGTGCAAACACCCAGGCAGGGCACCCCGTGCTTGTGGCCGCCGTCTGGGCCCGGCCTGGTGGGCCCTCAACCGAGGACGAACATCCCACTGGAGGAGCAGGTCCCAGACCAGAGGCTGACCTTCCTGAGGTCATGGGGCTGTGTGAGGAGAGCCCCCTGCCTCCTGCCAGAGCTGGGCCCCCGCCGCACCGTGTCCACCCTGACCCCTGCTGAGAGGCCGAGCGAGCCACACGGGCCAGACCGCTCTGCACCAGATGCCAGGTCTCAGCCTCCTGGGCTCCGACCCCCATCTCCAAAGCGGGCTGATAAGTCCTGCCCCGGACCGCTGCCGCAGGACTTGGCCAAGTGCCAACGGACAAGTCGGGGACTTCTGTGGTGCCGGTGCTACCGGCCCTCGACGGCGTAGCGTCTGCCCTCTCCGCGTGACCCCTACGTCACAGGCCCCGGCCCCGAGGCCCCTGTCCCGGTGCGACGAGTGCGCCGTCGCGGTTCGGAGTGACAAAGACTCTTCTCTGAAAGTAGACGTTTGTTGTCTGTGTTTGAGCTTTGTTACTCCGACGTCTGAGGGTAGATTTGGGTGTCCGTCTGCCGTCCGTGGTGTCTGTTTCGATGCGCTCGGGACTTGCGAGCTCGTTTTTCGGTCGGGCGCCGAGACGCCGCGCGGACGGGCCGCCCTTCGTGCAAATTCCCGTCTTGACTCACCGCCCGCCCGCCCGACGTCCGCGCGGTGTGCCCTGTGGGGCGGGGCACGACTGGCCGCGGGTGGAGCCCAGCTGCGGAAGTCGGGAAACAGAAGACGCCAAGGCGATGTTTCGGAGTGAACCTCTGCAAACTTTGGTTTTTAAGTAGGACTTGCGACGACGATCTTATACTTGGTCTTTACAGGAGACAGGCTGCCGGCGTCCTCCGACGAGAGTTCCACTCCTGTCACCGGTGCCTGCACACTTGTCCCGACAGTCGCTCCACGGCTCGCTGGAGTGAAGATTCCGGGGCTCAGGAAAGTTTAAGATTCACTTCTGATTCGAGTGGCAGTGTGTCGTGGACAATTCAAAAAAGGGAAAGAAGTTTCTTTGTTTTATTTTTGGACCGATTTCATAAGTTTGAGAAAAAAAAAATTACAAATTGAACGAGTTCTCTCAGATCGTTCCACACCGCGACAGGTCCGGCTCGAGACTCTGGGGTGTCTCTGTGTGTGGGCTCGGCGGTCCCGCGTGTGGCTCCCCGTGCTCGGAGGCTCGGGCCGGGGCCCCGTGGTCCTGACCCGCCCCCGCCAGTCCGCCCCCGTCTCCGGTGCCGGGACGAGGTCGGGTAGTGTCGGCGACCCACCACCCCTTCTTGTCTTCTCGTCGGATGGTCAAGTCACGGGCGGTTACAGGTTTCTAACACAAACCTTATTATAAATATACCTTTCGTTCTTCAGCCCTGATGCAACTTGAAGCAAATATCACTTCCCACACTTCCAATCCTAGTCTCATGGGAAATGCAATGTTGGCTTCACACACTTATCTGTTTGCTCCTGGAACAACAGCACGTTGCGGAAAGGTGGTCTGCCACCCACAGACATGGCAGGAGAGGCTGAAGTGGATGGAGCGTCTGTGAAGAGGAGGGGTCGCTGTCAGGTTCAGAGGTCAACTGACAGGCTGTGAAGGCTGTGTAATTCCTGCCGGACAAAGGGGGGCTTTTTAAGATTCCCTCCTGCTTTGAGGGGAGAGACATTTACAGAGGGCTTCCCTCATAGCTCAGATGGTAAAGAATCAGCCTGCAATGCAGGAGACCCCGGTTCGATTCCTGGGTCGGCAAGATCCCCTGGAGAAGGGATAGGCTACCCACTCCAGTACTGTTGGGCTTCCCTGTGGCTCAGCTGGTAAAGAAGCCATCTGCAATGCAGGAGACCTGGGTTTGATCCCTGGTTTGGGAAGATCCCCTGGAAAAGGGAAAGGCAACCCACTCCAGTATTCTGGCCTGGAGAATTCCATGGACTGTGTAGTCCATGGGGTCACAAAGACTGAGCAACTTTCATGCCACTTTATTTCATTTACGATGACCTAAAGGATGGAAGAGACCAACAGAAAGACAGGGACCAGGCAGGACAGACTGAAGGAGGGGAGGCTGGGGTAGGGATGAGGGTCTGGGGGCTCTGCATCGGAGGGGAGGCTCGGGTGGCAATGATGGTCTGGGGGCTCTGCAGTGGGTGGGGGGGCCAATCCTCTGCCTTCCTGTCACCTGCAGCCCAGGGCCAAGGTTCTGCTCCCAGTTCACAGACAGCACTGTGCACAGGCAGAGGGCCAGTCCCGCGGTGACCGTCCCATGGACCACCCCCGCGGGACACAGCTGCCCCCCTCCTGACACGGGCCTGCCCGCTGCAGAGACCACGGCCACAGGCTCCTGTACGCAGGCCAGCGCTGCGGTCACCAAGTACAGCTGGCCCTTGAGCAACAAGGCTTCGAGAGCAAGGCTTCACTTAGGCGTGTCTTTTCAATACGGTCTCTAGTTGGCTGTATCCGTCCATATAGGATTCATCCAGTACACTCAGGTTTTCAAATTCTAGGAGGGTTGGTGCCCCTAATCCAGCTGTTCTTCAAGGATCAACTGCAGAACAACGGTAAACTTTTAAAATTGCAAAAGAGAAAAGAACAACCCCAACCACCTACTTATCAGAAGCGGCCACTTCTTTCCTGCAGAGCGCTCCCCCGCCCGCCCCCACCAACACCGCTCCTCACTACGGCCCGCCTCTGCCAGTCTGACCGGCTGACCCCTTAAGGCCATCTGAACCACGAGCCTCACTCTTGGGCCCCGACTGGCTGTAACAGGAGTAACCCTCCCTCATCCTCTCCCCGACTCTGCCAGAAACACGGCTGTGACCGAGCCGTGACCGCCCTGCCTGTGATCACGTGGACCGTGTCCTCTGCTGGGGTCTGGGGACTCAGGGAAAGGGGCTTTGCTCTTGCCTTCCCTCGAGTGGCCGGCAGCAGAGGGGGCCTCTGTAAAACCACCTGTGACTCCCCTCTGGCTCCACACGTCTGAGGAGTCTACTGGTCTCCCCATCAGCAGCTCGCCCTGCTGGGGCTGAGGTCCAGGCCCTGGCTGGGGACTAACATGCCACAAGCCATGAGGCATGGCCAAATACACACGAATAAATGTGCACGGATGGAAAGACAGCGCGAGGGCCGGACTCACAGACCCGGGCGGGGCTCTTTCCCTTTGAGGACTGCAGTGCTCACCAGCCTCTTCCAGCTTCAAGACACAACAGTAACATCCAAAGATAAGACTGTCCCCAATTTTGAAGAGTAAAAAAGAAGAAACACATTTAAGAAAGGAGAATTACCATTATGCCAGTTGTCAAGTTCTGTTTAAAACATTCACTCATCTTTTCAAAAAAAAAAAGAAAGTGGCTACGACAAACCGGCCCATCCTAAAGGAAACCTACCCTGGATGTTCACTGGAAGGACTGACGCGGAAGCTGAAGCTCCGATACTCTGGCTGCCTGACGCAGAGAGCCGGCTCACTAGAGAAGACCCTGACGCTGGGAAAGGCTGCAGGTAGCAGGAGAAGGGGGCGACAGAGGATGAGACGGTTGGATGGCCTCACCGACTCAGTGGACCTGAGTCTGAGCGAGCTCTGGGAGATGGTGAAGGACAGGGAAGCCCGGTGTGCTGCAGTCCCTGGGACCACAGAGAGTCGGACACAACAGAGCGACTGAACAGCAGCAACAAAACAAGGATGGAAGGAGAGCTGCTCAAAGCGCCTTCGCTTAGTGTCGCCGGCAAAGGCGTGGCCGCGCCGCTCCTGTGCGTCCCCTCCAGGCATCTCTGGTGTTAGAACCCGTGCATGGCGTGGAGGGTCTACCTCTTCCAAAAGGACGCTGCTTTACAGAGTTTGTTCAAGAGACCTTCATCATAAACGTACGACAGCATCCACCCCTCCTCCGGAAGTGATGACAGTTGGCTGAATGGTGTCAACTCAACTCCATGAAGAGTCACAGGAGCTGAAGACAACCTCATCTCAAAAGCCCTATTAACAATGCTAACTAAACACTACCAAAACGAACATCTCAAGGCGGACGGCGAGCTTGCAGCGGCCTCACTCTCCCCGGAATCATCAGGGGCCGTGGGGATCAGCACAGGGGTGCTGCGAGGCTGTGGTCACAGGGCAGGGCCGCCCACATGCTCACAAGGGGTCCAGAGACAAACCGTCGTCAGCTTTTGTTTTGGCGGCGGGTCCAGACAATCACAAGGGTCAGGGTTGGGGGAAGGATGGCGTGGACTCAGGAGCCAGTGGGACACATCACAAATTCCCCTTTTAAAATTATTTCCATTCTTGTCAAACAGCCAAGCAGGCGGCTCCCAAGCCAGGCTCAGCGGGCCCACATCAATGTCCTCTTTTCAAAAATAAAAGCGTAGGGACCAAGACAAGTTTCTAAGGATCTCCCAGAGTGTGTCTGTGAGAGAAAGGCCCTTATAAGACTCTAGTTTCCTTTTCTTTTTTAAATTCATTTTATTTGAGCCTTCGAGTTGAAGTCCATTCAGAACAGTTAAATGTCCATGTTGCACGTCCTTCATCAAAGTGCTCAGATCTTCCACTCCCAAACAGAACTGCCAAGGCACCCTGACTGCGCCTGCCTTTCTGCTCTTGGGAAACGGCTCCGTTCAGGACTCAGTGTCTCTCCCTTTAGTCCTTAGACAAGGTCCAAGCCGGAGTCCACCCACCCAGGGACACTCAGCGTCCCCTGCCCCGCTCACACTCTCATGGGCCTGGCGTGGCGCCCTTCCCCTAGCACGGCGTTGTCTGTACCTGCACCATGAAGCCCGGGAGGAAACATCATTAATCGTTCAGTTCGCCATTTCTGTAACTCGTCTCTGCCAGTTACTACAGGAGAGGCAGTTCAGAAAAGCCGCTGACAGCACCCGTCACGTGAGGGGAGCTCTGGTTCCCCAGTGGGTCTCACTGTGAGCTTACAAATCCCTGAGCCTTTATAAGTTAGCAAAGAACGACCTGGGGATGTGCCTTTTCTTAAAGTGTATGCTTATCTGAATAACTGTTGCTCCTGATTATACATTTATTGACACAAATGATAATGTCTTAGGCAAACCAAGCTGATCAAGCTGAAAGCTGCCAGCAGGCGCCGGTGTGACCGCTTTACGTACCATGGCCAGCTGCCGTCCTATGTTTCCCACGGTCACGCCTCCCGAGAAGAAGATGCAGGGCAGCCAGGAGCGGATGTAGAGGAAATCTGGGGACGTGTACCTGGAGGGAGAGGGAGGCATGAGCCCTGCGTGGCGGGCAGGCACACACCAGCCAGGCTAGCAAGCAACACCCACGCTCACCACCCACCGTGGGCCCCTGGCGCTGAGAGGCACCGCTTTGGGAAAGACCCTGATGCTGGCAAAGCCCGAGGGCAGGAGGAAGGGGCTGCAGGGCACGAGATGGCTGGATGCACCACCAGCTCGACGCATGTGCGCCTGAGCAGGCTCCGGGAGACGGCGGAGGGCGAGGGAGCCTGGTGTGCTGCAGCCCAGCGTGGGCCACAAGGACCTGGCACAGCTCACGGGACTGAAGAGCAGTGCGAAGCTCTCCACCGTGGCTTGGCTTCCCTTAAGTTACAGACGGTGCATTTTTACGTGAGTCAACAATAAGCAGTGCTTTTGAGATTTCATGTCTAAGCTCATGCCGTGTAATTACAAACAGAACGTGGCATCTCCGCTTCGTGGGTATTCTGAGTACAAGTGGAGCGACAGCCTCCAGGCAGAGGTGATGCTTGCGAGCGCGTGCTTACTGATAGACTCCGTTGTACACCAGCAGCTGCGTGATGAGGGTGGCGAGGAAGGCTATCGTGATGCCCAGCCCCAGGCCACTCCTCGAACGGTCGAACGTCCACCAGAGGCCCAGAGACAGCGCTGCTAATGTCAAGGAGAGCTGGACGTTATTGGCAAAATCCAGTTTCTGGTGAGGCAAAGTTAAGGAAAAGTGCAACAATTTCTAATACAGTCAAAGACACGCAAGTGAGCCCCAGGGCCTACACGTGTGCACCCCCGGACTCTCCAGCCACAGAAGCCGCCGGGTGAGCTGCAGAGAGCGTGTGCGGGGCACAAGGCGACGGGATCAGGATGGCCTGGTGCACCTCTGGGGCCCCTGTGTCAAAAACGTGACCTCACCAGTCAAAGACCTACAAGCTACGCAGGAAGCCCTGCTTGGGTTCATTTCAGCCACGAAACAACTACATTCTAGTCAGTCAGCCACAGTCTCACTTTCGCTTCCTATTCTCATTAGCAGTTTGAACTGAGCGAGCACAGTCTCTACTGTGTCTGCAAGGAGACCCTTCATCGGAACGGCATTCAGCACAACACGGTCACAGCTGACGGGGACACAGCTGGCCTCCTTCACAACACTGCTTTATCAGCCGGGGACAAAACAAATGCGTCAGAGCCAGGCTCTCTTATAATACCTTTTCTTGACATTCTTATCGTTAAAATCAGGGTAGAGCAGATTTAAGCAGCAGAAACTCTAAAAACAGCCTTCTTCAGAATTTAAAAATACAATTTCGCTGTGAGAAAGAAACCATATATCTCTCGAGATCTGGGAACCATGGCCCGTCTTCCTAAAGACTGCCCTGCGCTTTGCCAGGCAGCCCGCTGGTGGACGCCAGAACCTGACCTTGACTGTGACCTCCACGGGAACCCTATTCCTGAGGCCACCTCCTCTGATCAGCCCTGGGCCTTCCCTGGTCCTGACCGGGGAGGGCGGAGAAGCCGAAGGGTCGGCCAAGAAGAGTGAAGCTCTCGCAACTTCTCGCTGCACCACAGGCACCAGGTCTGCACGGTGGAAGGATGAGGGGCAGAATCGTACGGGGAATTTACCAGACGAACTCCAAGGACCCAACAGGTAGTGGCCAAGAAAGGGACAGAATATAAAGACATCCACTGTGCTCCCAGGGTCATGTTACCTGTTCCCTGAAATGAACTGAAAAGACTTTTCAGGACCATTTGGAAAGCTCTGCTGAGAGGAAACTGAGCAACGTAGTTTGGAATCATGCTTGTAAGCGGATAGCTCGACTGGCCCAGGGCGTGATGGATGCCCGTTAGCAGCAGCGCCTCAGGATACAGCACTGGCGTGGTTGATGCCCACGAAGACGGCCACGCAGCGCATGACGCTGGCCCACTCCCGCTTGAACTTGTGCGGCTCTCCAAGGCGGCTGTCGATGCAGGGGTACAGCAGGCCGACCACAGCTGCGGGAGAAGAGGCGCGGCAGGGCCTGAGCACCCTGGCAGCAACGCGCGACTGCCCCGGGGGATCAGTAACGTTAGTCGAACTACTCCCGTTCCTAGATTTACCAGCCATCTGACGTTTAAACTAACTTCACATCTTTTGTTTTTAAACTAATGTCATATCTTTGTTCTCCTTGAATAGAAACCCAAAACCCACGTCATTTTGTACAATTGTAAATAAAACTGCAGCTGTTTGGCTTGACCTATAGAAGGAATGGAGCCAGGGGGTTTAATTATCCACATGGGAAGCACCCCCTGCACTTCTGCGGGGGGCCACCCTGGGGGCCTCAGTGCTCCTCCCCGGCCCCAGAGGCCACGGCACCCGTTCTGACACCACCCAGGCCCGGCACCCCCGTGTCGACCCGACTATGCCACGGTCAGAGGGCGGCCCTGCCCCTGACGGTTAAGGGGAGTTTTCTACAGTGTTTTTGCAGGAGACCTGCGTGTGCACTGTGCGCCCTTGCTGTGGGTCAGCGCTCAGGACAACCTCGCCCCACTGTCCCTGCATCCAGGCCCCGAACTAGGGGCAGAGCACGGGAAACAGCGCCGGACGCCCCACTCGCCCTGCTGGAACCTGGCACTTGTGTTTGGCCCTCGTGTGTAAAACAACGAAGGAGCAAACACATAACCAGAGGACGCAGGAGGAGCTTACGGTGTGGTCGGGAACCATCTTCACAGACACAGGACTCTAGAGCCTGAGAGTTCCCCAAGGGTTTCGATGCAGGAAGGCTCAGTGCTCCAGGGCAAAGCAAAGTGGAAAAAGCCAAAGCAAGAGGGACCCGGGTGCGTGGTCCCTTTATGCTTCTGACTGATGGCTTAAAAAAAGCAGTTAGGCTACCAGACATCCTGGAATTCCTTGAAGCTCCTGCTACAAAGAAAGCCTAAACCAAATGGTTCAACTGTTTTGAGATCGACTGTTCCAGTCAAAGAAACTACTGTATCACATGGGAATGAAAAACTGTGAGTGGGCACCTAGGCCTAGTGCCCCAAAAGGAGTCTTAATAGCGCCAGGGCATACTGACGGGGCGCAGAAAACAGGGCAGGAGCCTCACTGCCTGAGAACGGTGAGAGCCTTCTCCCCACAACACCGCTCCCCTGAGTGTCCCCACTCCAGCCTGGGGCCTCCCCCGCTCTAAGGGAGGCTGCTGACAAGGCACCGCGTCCCCAGTGCAGGGGACACACCCAGCTATGGACGGCGGGCCTGCCACTCGGCCTGGCCCCTGTGGTTCCCACGTCTGTGAAATGGAGCTGCAGCAGAGTCTCGTAAGGACCAGGGGAAGCAAAGCATACCAAACAGTCCGTAAACGCCAGCCACGGGGCAGACAGGAGCCGGCTTGGTCACCCAGGCCCACACCTGTCCGGGCCCCCAGCCCAGGACACCCACCAGGGGCAGGCTGCTCACTGCACTTCAACCACCGGCAGACCTCAGCCCACAGCGAATGCTGGGAGCCGGGAAGTCTTAAGCGCCCTATTGGGCTGAGATCAATTCAGTGTTTTTTCCTAAAACCAGCCAGACGACCGAGACATTTCACTCAGAGATACAGTCCATCTGTCTAGTCTGTTAAGACTGCAGACTCTGGGTCAGGTTTTGTGGCTGGCCAGGTGCACTAAAGGCTAAACTCTGAATAAGACATTTGTTTTCCTTCATCCAGGGACCCCGGCATTTTTTTTGTGGGGCGGGGTGGGGGAAGGCCTGGCTTTGGCACGTTCACAGGGCCATCCTGAAAAAGGAAGTGCGGGAGGCCACTGGGGCAGCTCTGCCCACTCGCCCACGTGACAGTTTGTTTTCGGTTGCCCGGCGGGTAGCGTGTTCCCAGGGCCAGCCAATCGCGTGGCAGTTCCTCGGCTCACCAGTTCCGCTGGTGGCCAATGGCAAGGCTCGCTCAGGGTGACAGCTGTGGGCCCCTCAACACTGTCCTCAGGGCCAGATCAGAAAGAGGGAAGGGCCTCAGTCAGCCTGGCACGGGCGAGGAGCAGCCAATCACTGCCCCGCCTGATCTCCATCACCATCGTTCAGAGTCCTGGCATCTGGGCTCCTGCCTCTCACCCCTTCTCCTCTAGACACGCTCACTGGAGAGGCGCACTGCCCCTCTGTGGATGGTTCCATTCTCAAATAAGCAGTTCTCAGAGGCTGAACACACTTCCTAACCCAACAGACATCTCCGGTTTCTACTCACCTGCTGCCGTCCCACAGCACGGAGGAACCCACCAGGCTGAGGAGAAGATGGTGGCGATGACCTCATCGGGGAACAGGGTGACGTTCCTCTGGACCTGCAGGAGGTTGAGCACCAAGGCCAGGACCACCCCCACCGAGAACAGCACCAAGCTCCTCTGCACCAAGTGGTGATGCCAGCTGTTGACGTGGCTGCTGCTGCCCTGGGCCCCCACACCAGCGCTCTGAAGCCCGAGAGTGGGGTCAGTGCCCAGGGCGCCATGGGCTGCCAGCAGAGAGGGGCCTGACCCCGAGGAGGTGTCATCTCTCCCGCTTTGGCCCCCAGCCCTCCAGCGCTGGCCCTCGGGTGGCTTCTGTGCTTCGTGCCCTTGGCACAGGAACCTCTCCAGAGGTGGTCGTCCAGTCTGGGCATGAGCCACCAGCCTACAGGCTTTCCTAGAAGGAAAAGGGGGCGTGGAAGTGGAACCCTGATCAAGTTCACTTCCAAAGCAGGTCAGGTCCAGGGAAGCCCACTCAAGGAGGGCTCTGCTCTGGTTCACCACCAGCAGGTCCAGGAAAACCCCCAAGGCCCTCCGGGACTTGGTTACACCGGGCAGGTGGCCCGGGGTGGGGAGCAGCTGCAAGGACCCTGCCCACAGCCCCAGCCAGGCAGATGCACCGACTGCTTGCCGCGGCAGGCAGGTTAACCTGGGCGTTGCGCTCCGGCCACGACGCCCCTCCACAGAAGCCCTTAAGTTCTGGCCCGTCCAGTCCAGAAGTTTTCCAGACCCCAGTCCGTCTGCAGGAGGCGGACTCAGCCAGGCAGCACCTGGGGCAGGTCGTCCCAGGACAAGTTGCTAGGGTCCTCCGGGTCCGGGAGGCGCACCGGCAGAGCGCACCTGGGGTTCGGGGGGTGCTGGCCCCCCCGCGCAGGGACCGGGGCTTGGATCAGGGCTGGCGCCCAGGCCCGAGTGTCCCCCAAAGGAAGGCGGCCTAGAGGGGCGGCTGCCTGGTGTGGAGGGGTCGGCACCCGGCCATCCCAGCCCGGCCCGCCCCGCAGCCCCCACCCCGCCGCCCTCGCCGCGCCCCGCGTACCTGGCAGAGGGGCGCCCGCCTGCGGGCTCGTCGAGAGAGGAGGGACGCGAAGGAGGGTACCGGCCCAGACCGCCAGAAGTCGGGCCCGCAGCGGTCCGCGCGCCGCGCCGCTTATAAGGCGGGCGGCGGGGCCCCCAGGTCACGTGGCCGTGCCCGGCCGGCCGCCGGGCCCGCCGCCCGGGGGCGTGGCTTCCGCGCGCTCCGCCCCGCCCGCGCGCCCGGCCGCTCGGGGTCTGGTGAGGCGGCCGGGCCAATCGCGGGCAGGCGGCCCATATGACGTCATCACACGCCACCGCCACCCGGCTCCGGGCGCGCTGGCTCGGGAGCGCGGACGGACGGACGGCCGGCGGGCTGAGCGCGCCCGGGGGCCGGACGCCAGCTGGGGGCGGGGGGTAGGGGGTGACGGGGATGACGTGGGACGGCCTGACCGACCGGCTCGGGGGGAGGGGGCGGCCTGTCGACGGGCAGAGCTGCGAGAGGACGGCAGGCGGAGGGACCGGCGGACTGAGCAGAGGATGGAGCGGGGAGGGGGCTGGCTAACGGACGGCCCGCGGGACCGGCCGAGGGGAGGGAGCACTGCCTGCCTGCCTGCCTGCCT
Organism: Madoqua kirkii; assembly: GCA_006408675.1. Lineage (NCBI taxonomy): Eukaryota > Metazoa > Chordata > Mammalia > Artiodactyla > Bovidae > Madoqua > Madoqua kirkii. The sequence continues at coordinate 16,956 of SJYC01143235.1, forward strand.
GCCTGCCTGCCTGCCTGCCTGACGGCCCGCGGGACCGGCCGAGGGGAGGGAGCACTGGCTGACGGGCGGACGGACGGACGGACGGGTTGGCCTAGAGCGCCTGGGGCCTGAGTTGGACGGCGGCCGCGGGAGGGCGGCCTCCCAGCAGTTGGCAGCCGCAGGCCTGGCGTCCAGTGGTGGAAGACCTTAGTCTTCGGACGCTGACCCAGGCATGACCCGTTCAAAAGCCTCCCCTCCAGATGGTCAGTCTCTGCCCCGGCTGTCACGTGGTGATGCTCTGCCTTCCGTTCCATGCCCTGCTGTCTGAGGCTCCTTACCGACCACCAAACCTGCTGATATAAAGTGGGTTAGTGCCTGCGGTGACCAGAAGGTGCTGGCACGTCTAGGGGCTCAGCCGTGTTTCCCAGGCACCAGGGTGGTTCAGAAAACTTTTCCGACACGAGCCCCTTTACGAAAAGGTAAATGATGAAATCTTCACTCATAAAATAGTTTCTAGTTTCTGTCTCTCCGTGGAAAACAAACCATCAAAACCACTTGGGGTAAAAATAAGAGATTATTTTATCTCGTTGATGTCATATATTTATATCCTGTTTGCCACATGAGTCTGGCCATCTAAATAGGAGGGCAGGCCTCATGCCAACTGAAAATCCACATCTTGTTGAGCAAGATTGTTTTTTAAGATGTCCTTGAACAACAGTAGAAAAACTCTGGCCTTTTCCCACTGTCTGCGGGTGAGCAGAAATTGAGAGGAAGGTTGTGCTCTAAATAGCAAATCTGCTCACAGCCAAGAGACCCTACAGGCTTAGGCAGTGTGAAATGCCATATTGTGTGATCTCTTCAACACTGGGGTTTCTGACTTAATGCCAGAAGATTAAAAAAGCCTTCCTGAGGCACCAACGTTTCTCAAACTTCATTTTGGGGGTAGAGGTGAGGATGGGATTCAGGTGAATGATAATCCAGAGACTTCAAGGAAAAGTAATGCTTTCAGGGGGTGTGTTTACTCTCCTGGACCATAAGGATGTTTCACTAGGTAACTTGAGAAGTGTTGAGTAGACATTTCCTGTTATCCCAGGGTCAGAACTGGTTTCTCTAAATGTCTTCTGCCTGACTGGCCAGACAAAGCCTGGTTGTGTGGATGTCATACAACCCCGCCTCCCCCCTTCCGCCCTTCCCCACCCCGGTCCAAGGTGCCAACCTGGCATGAACCTCACCTCATCTACTGCTGCTGCTGCTGCTAAGTCGCTTCAATCGTGTCCGACTCTGTGCGACCCCATAGACAGCAGCCCACCAGGCTCTGCCGTCCCTGGGATTCTCCAGGCAAGAACACAGGAGTGGGTTGCCATTTCCTTCTCCAGTGCATGAAAGTGAAAAGTGAAAGGGAAGTCACTGAGTCGGGTTCAACTCTCAGCGACCCCATGGACTGCAGCCCACCAGGCTCCTCTGTCCCTGGGATTTTCCAGGCAAGAGTTCTGGAGTGGGGTGCCATAAAAGTGTAAAAGACTTGACACTGATTATAACCAAAACTGCTTTTGAATGGTATGTTCTGCTAATAATGTGACTTATTTTCATTTCTTGAGCCTGGCCCCGCCGAAGCAGGAGTGTGTGCAGAAGAGTCTTCCATCTCCTGCTCTGCCTGTTGAGTGGGCAAGACAGGTTTTCCTGTCTCTGCCCTGGTCACCACGATGTGCTTTGTTCCCAAAAGTTCAAAGCTTTTTTGACTTAAGGGAATTGGGATCCTGGCCATTCTTTCCATTTCCTGCATAAGTCCATGGAGATACGTTTCTCTGTAGGTATATATACATATATTAATACACGTAATGTATATATATATGCTCAGTCAATTCAGTCATGTCTGACTCTGCGACACTGTGGACTGTAACCCGCCAGGCCCCTCAGTCATGGGTTTCTCCAAGCAAGAATGCTGAAGGGGGTTGCCATGCCCTCCTCCAGGAGGTCTTCCCAACTCAGGCATTGAACTTGTGTCTCCTGCATTGAAGGAGGATTTTTTACTGCTGAGCCACTTCACACGCATGTAGTATATATATTATCATATGACAAATAGATGGGGGAAAAGTGGAAACAGTGACAGGTTTTATTTTCTTGGGCTCCAAAATCACTGTGGACAGTGACTGCAGGCATGAAATTAGAAGATGCTCTTTGGAAAACTATGACAAACATGGACAGCATATGAAAAAGCAGAGACATCACTTTGCCAATAAAGGGATGTATAGTCAAAGCTATAGTTTTTCCAGTAGTCATGTATGGACATGAGAATTGGACTGTAGAGAAGGTCGAGCGCCAAAGAACTGATGCTTCCGAACTGTGGTGCTGGAGAAGACCCTTGAGAGTCCCTTGGACTGCAAGGAGGTCAAACCATCAATCCTAAAGGAAATCAACCCTGAATATTCATTGGAAAGACTGATGCTGAAGCTCCAATACTTTAGCCACCTGATGCAAAGGGCTGACTCATTGGAAAAGACCCTGATGCTGGGAAAGACTGAAGGCAGGAGGAGGATAAGGTGACAGAGGATGAGGTGGTTGGATGGCATCATTGACTCAATGGGTATGAGTTTGAGCAAGCTCTGGGAGATAGTGAAGAACAGGGAAGCCTGGCTTGCTGCAGTCTATGTGGTTGCAAACAGACACAACTTAGTGACTGAACAACAGTCAGTTGTTCACAAAAACAAGGATGTCTGTGGGCTTCCCAGGTGGCTCAGTGGTAAAGAATCCTCCTGCTAATGCAGGAACTCAAGTTCGATCCCTGGGTCAGGAAGATCCCCTGGAAAACGCAACAGCCACCTGCTGCGGTATTCTTGCCTGGGAAGTCCCATGGACAGAGGATCCTGGTGGGCTACAGTCCATGGGGTCACAAAGAGTATATATATATATATATATATATATATACACACACAATACATATGAATGTAGTATATATATTTATGCATATAATATATATATAGTCATAGTATATATATACCATGCCATCACATACCATCACAGTAACATTGGGACCCACAAAGTTCCAAAAAGCTGGCCCAGTTATCAACTGCCAGGAAACTGGCTCAATAAATGATGGCACACTAATATGATGGGATGCTGTGTAACTGAGAGCCATTCCTTCTTCAACCATCAGAAACCTATGCTAAGTGTCTCCTACTCCAACCTCAGGCTCAAGTCCCATGCACACAGGTCAGGAAGCACCCATACAAATCAAGCTCTTAACCTCAGGGAGACGGACGTGCCTCATGGCCATGACTCTGAAATGTAGGCGTGCCATGGACTCAACTGGGAAACCTCAGAAAATGCAAGAAGCTTCTCTTTCTCACATCCGCTTTCAAAGCCTGGTGTTTTCAGAAGTGTGAGGTTTAAGACAGCGAAGTGACAGGTCAGTGTTTAGCCACCAAGTTGCTGTTCACAGGCATTCCCGACAGCGCAGGTTGCAGTTTACCTGTCTTGCGGGATCTGAGATTGTTTTCTTCATCTTTTTTCCCTCTGCCATTCTGCCTGGCCATCCAGACTATCCCAGTGTCTTTGTTTTAATACCAAGTGCGTGCCTTATAAGAATGGTGTGGGCTCCTGCAGCGTGTCCCTGCTGCCTGGGAGAGTGCTGTCAGTTCCGCTAGGTAATTGGCGTATCGGGGTCTGTTCACTCAGTCACCTTCCTCTCTCCACCCAAGCCAAGGTTAATATAGCCCTTCCTCTGCCCCTCCATCCCCTCTCCCATGTGGCACTCTGAACCAGGGTCCCCCTCGAGTCACACACAGACCCCACGGATCTGGGGGAAGGCAGGAGGCATGTCTGTGGGCTGCGTTTCTCCAGGTCCTGCTAGGGCCGTCGATGTGGCCTCGCCTCCACCTGCTATTCATCACTGCACCCCCAGGTGTGTGGTTTGCCTAAATGCCTGTGGAGTCTGGGCCCATGAATGGAGAAGTCATCCAGGGAATGACAATGGAAGGAGCTGAGTTTACTGCCTTGGAGACCAGCCTCGCTACCAGAAACCATATCCAGGTATTTGGGGGTTTGAAATGCCAACATCTGTAGTGAGGCTGTTATTGATGGAGTCTTTCTTTTGGGCATAATGGGATCTGTTCTTTCCAGCTCCAGCCAGTGACTCAGAGTTGAGTATCTGAGGAAATATGCTCATGAGGGTACCATTTATTACAGTTCTTAATTATAGATGTGCTGTTACACAAGGGGAGTTTACCCTTGCTTACGAACTAAGCCCAGCACTGTGCTGTCTCCCCAGATCAGTCACTGAGGGCATGTTGCTGAGTAGGTCTTCTGGACACAGACAAATCGTGGGATTGTGGGGGGGTGTGTCAGGGGGGCAGGGGGACATGTTCTAAGGACTTTGAGATGTTGTGTATGCAGTGAGCGCTCTATGGACTTTAGTCGCTATTCCTGATATACTTTTGATAAAAACATTAATAGCCATTTAAAAATAACCTATTTAAATAATCTATTTTTAAAAATAGGGTAGATGATTAAGTATATTATTTTTTAATAGAGATTATGTGCCTATTATAAAACATACAGAAAGTATATGAAAATGTAAATTTAAATCCATAATCCCATCATCTAGAGATATTCACTGTAACTTCTTGGGATATTTCCAAATATATTTCGTATGCACTTATGTGTGTTTAAAACAAAACACAAGGAGAATCATACTTCATATACAGTGGAATTAGTCCTTTGGAGCTTGTGAGTATCTTTGAGTCAGCATTGACTACATCATCACTCTTTAACAGCTTTACTGAGATAAAATTCACAAACCATGTAATTCACCCGTTTAAAGTGTACAATTCAATAGCATTTAGTACATCCACAGAGTTGTGAAACCATCACCACAGTCAATTTGAGAAGAAAGTGAAAGTTGTTCAGTTGTGTCCAACTTTTTGCGACCCCATGGACTGCAGCACACCAGGCCTCCCTGTCCACCACCAACTCCCAGAGCTTACCCAAACTCATGTCCATCGAGTCAGTGATGCCATCCAACCATCTCATCCTCTGTTGTCCCCTTCTCCTCCTGCCTTCAATCTTTTCCAGCATCAGGGTCTTTTCCAGTGAGTCAGTTCTTCTCATCAGGTGGCCAAAGTATTGGAGCTTCAGCTTCAACATCAGTCCTTCTAGTGAATATTCAGGACTGATTTCCTTTAGGATGGACTGGTTGGATCTCCTTGCAGTTCAAGGGACTCTCAAGAGTCTTCTCCAACACCACAGTTCAAAAGCATTGGTTCTTCAGTGCTCGGCTTTCTTTATAGTCCAACTCTCACATCCATACTTTACTACAGAAAAACCATAGCTTTGACTAGATAGACCTTTATTGGTAAAGTAATATCTTTGCTTTTTATTATGCTATCTAGTTTTGTCACAGCTTTTCTCCCAAGGAGCAAGCATCCTTTATTTTCATGACTGCAGTCACCATCTGCAGTGATTTTTGGAGCCCAAGAAAAATCCATCCCCTGGGCTGGTCATGCCAACAACGTCACCCATAAGGGTTATGGGTTTTGCAAGAAAGAAACATGTTTTTGGAGAAAAGAAAGAGTGTCTTTTAGCCTTCTGATTCCCTTCCCTGGCTGGTCACATCTTCCTCGCAGTCACTGTGTCCTCTGCTGTCCTGACGGTTACTCAACTCCCCCGTGTGTCCACTGGGCAGCCAGAGTCCATGCCAACAGTGAGCGCAGCTCTGTTTCTGCAGTGACTGGAGGAGGCCAGGGCTGCTGCTGTACATCCAGGTGGGTCAGAGTCACTCAGAAAGGGAACAGAAGATTCAGGAGAGATACCGGAATCCCTTTACCTCAAACTGGGACTTGAACACATGAGCATGTGTGCTAAGTTGCTCAGTTGTGTCTGACTCTGCAGTCCTGCAGACCATAGCCCACCAGGTTCCTCTATTCATGGGATTCTCCAGGCAAGAATACTGGAGTGAGTTGCCATGCCCTCCTCCAGGGAATCTTCCGACCCAGGGATGGAACCCGCGTCTCTTAGTCTCCTTCACTGGCAGGCTGGCTCTTTACCACTAGCGCCACCCTGGGAAACCCTGAACCCATGTTCTGGAATTCAAGCTGAGCCAAGACCGTGGCCTTCCGCCTGAGATCACAGACGTGGCTCAGGTTCTGGGTGTCTCATCGCAGAGAGAATTCAGTGAGAAACACAGTGAGAGGTAAGAAGTGGGTTTATTCAGAGAGAAACACACTCCACAGACACAGTGTGCCATCTCAGAGGGCAAGTACTGCTCAAAATGTGCTGCAGTTAGCTTTCATGGGCTGGGGATAGCCTAATGAGCGGGAAGATTATTCCAGCTATTAATAATTTGGGCATGGGGTCACAGAGTTAAACGTGACTTAGCAACTGAACAAGAGCAACACTATTTTGGGAATGGGGTGGAGATGTCCGGGAATTGGGCCACTGCCCCCTTTTGATCTTTGATGGTTGACCTTGGAACTGTCATGGCACCCCTGGGTGTGTCGTTTAGCTTGCTGATGTGTTACAAGGAGCTTATACTGAGGATCAAGGTCCAGTCGACTTGTCTGCCATCTTGGACGGACTTGTTCTAATCAGTTTCTGCTGTGGCCTCAGACTGTGTCATTCCTTCAAAAGTTGTGCCCTGCCCCCTGCCCTCCTGTTTCAAATGGCTTTGATGTGGAGAGCTGTTGGTGAGTCTCACTGAGACCACTCCCTATGGTGACCGGAGCCACTGGCGAGGACGGGCCAAGGCAGAGCGCGTGGGATGAAGGATGACGTGACGGCCTGGGGCGGAGAGGAGGCTGAGAGGTGGCAGAGGGCACTGGGGTGGAAGGTCTCACAGCAGGAAGAAAGGATGTTTGAGAAAGCCAGGGAGGCACTCCTGCGCACTAACCTGGGAGGGTGTAGAGATCAGTGCGGCCCCTGAGCAAGGATTACAAGCAAACTTTATAGACATTTCTTCCATGTTAAAAAAAAGAAGGAGAAATCCAGGGAGGTGTGTTGCAGGAAGGGGAGTCGTCAGGGACAAAGGCTCGCTCCTGGTGTAAAGACTCAGTGATGTGGGCTGGGGGCGCGGCAAAGAGTCGCGCTGGTGCTTCATGAGGAGGCAGGTGTGGACGAGGAGGGGAGAGCCAGGCTGGAGCAGAGCGTAGTCTGGAGAGAGACATGCTTTTCAGCGCTGATGGAAGATTGCAGTAGACAAAGGGAGAAAGAAAGGAGAAAAGTGTGGGCAATCCCCCCCAAGGAACCTGCAGAGACTGGAGGGAGGTGGGGTGAGAATGTTCGCTGTCCCCAGGAGGGTGCCCTCAGGGAGGCCTGGGGCCGGTGGGTGGGCCACCGGATGGGCCTGCCGCCAGGGTCTCAGGTGTGTGGGGGGATTGGGGAGGAAGGAGAAGCTGCTGCACTGAGAGCGGTCTGCGTTTCAGCCTGGGGGCCTCCTCGGCCTTTTGGGACTTGATTCCACAAGGTCTGCAGGGTGGTGAGGTGAGTCCTTTGTGCCAGCATCCCAGGCATGAGAAGCTGGGCTTTTCCAAGTGGAACAAAGGAAGAACCCAGGGCTGGAAGGGAGGCACACTGAGGAGTGGCTCGTGGCGCTCTCAGAGTCCAACAGGGCCAGGAGGAAGCCGAGAGTGGGCTCGGAGAGGGACAGCAACCTCCCTGCCCTCCCAGGACGGGGTGCCAGGCAGAGAACTCGGCATTCCCTCCTCCATGCGGCGATCTGTGCTCTGTCCACTGGCATGACCCGGCACCTACACACACGTTACTGGATAGCGAGTCTGGAGGAGGAGAGACTCCAGCCAGTCAGGAGGATTCAGAGGGACAGCAGCTGCAGACATAACAAGTCACAGAGCGGCCCTGGGGTTGGGCGGCAGCCGTGCTGCAGAGGAGTCACCCGGGCCACGGGGTCAGGGGTCAGAGAGGTGGAGGCCGGGTGGGTTGGCTCCTCTGAGATGGAGTTGCTTAGGCCGCAGGGTCTGTGCAGGAGGCCTGGGCCCACTCTCAAGGCCCCGTGACTTGGGGGGTGGTGGGCTTGTAGCTGAGAGGATGCCCCGGGCGAGAGTGTCCCCTCACATTCAGGTCCTTCCTGGGAACTCAGAAGACAAATACACGATTTCTTTGAAAACTGGGTCAGTGCAGCTGTGATTAGTCATGATGAGGTCATCTCGGAGCAGGGCTGGCCCTTAACCCAGTACGATGGTGTCCTCATAAGAGGGAGAGAGCCACGGAGAGAGGAGACTCCTGGGAAGGCCAGGCTATGATGGAAGAGAGCCAAGGGAGGGTGCGGCTGTGAGCCCAGGAAGCCAAGGGCGGCCCTGGGCCCCTGCAGCCGGAGGGGGCAGGAGGGAGCCTCCCCCAGGGCCTCCAGAGGGAGCACAGTCTGATGCACCTCAAGTTCAGAGCTTTTATTATTGTTATTATTTTTTTTACTTTACAATACTGTATTGGTTTTGCCATACATCAACACGAATCCGCCACGGGTGTACATAAGTTCCCACTTCTGAACCCCCCTCCCACCTCCCGCTCCATACCATCCCTCTGGGTCATCCCAGTGTACCAACCCCAAGCATCTTGTATCCTGCATCGAACCTAGACTGGCGATTCATTTCTTATATGATGTTATACATGTTTCAATGCCATTCTCCCAAATCATCCCGCCCTCTCCCTCCCCCACAGAATCAAAGTCTGTTGTATACATCTGTGTCTCTCTTGCTGTCTCGCATACAGGGTTATCGTTACCATCTTTCTAAGTTCCATATATATGCATTAGTATACTGTATTGGTGTTTTTCTTTCTGGCTTACTTCACTCTGTATCTTTGGCTCCAGTTTCATCCACCTCATTAGAACTGATTCAAATGTTTTCTTTTTGATGGCCGAGTAATACTCCATTGTGTATATGTACCACAGCTTTCTTATCCATTCATCTGCTAATGGACTTCTAGGTTGCTTCCATGTCCTGGCTATTATAAACTGTGCTGCGATGAACACTGGGGTACACGTGTCTCTTTCAATTCTAGTTTCCTTGGTGTGTATGCCCAGCAGTGGGATTGCTGGGTCATAAGGCAGTTCTATTTCCAGTTTTTTAAGGAATCTCCACACTGTTCTCCATAGTGGCTGTACTGTTTACCAACAGTGTAAGAGGTTCCCTTTTCTCCACACCCTCTCCAGCATTTACTGCTTGTAGATTTTTGGATCGCAGCCATTCTGACTGGTGTGAAGTGGTACCTCATTGTGGTCTTGATTTGCATTTCTCTGATAATGAGTGATGTTGAGCATCTTTTCATGTGTTTGTTAGCCATCTGTATGCCTTCTTTGGAGAAATGTCTACTTAGTTCTTTGGCCCATTTTTTGATTGGGTCATTTATTTTTCTGGAATTGAGCTGCGTGAGTTGCTTATATACTTTTGAGAGATACTTCATTGTGGTCTTGATTTGCATTTCTCTGATAATGAGTGATATTGAGCATCTTTTCATGTGTTTGTTAGCCATCTGTATGTCTTCTTTGGAGAAATGCCTATTTAGTTCTTCAGCCCATTTTTTGATTGGATCGTTTATTTTTCTGGTGTTGAGCTGCATAAGTTGCTTGTATATTTTTGAGATTAGTTGTCTGTCAGTTGCTTCATTTGCTATTGTTTTCTCTCACTCAGAAGGCTGTCTTTTCACCTTGCTTATAGTTTCCTTTGTTGTGCAAAAGCTTTTAATTTTAATTAGATCCCATTTATTTATTTTTGCTTTTATTTCCAGTATTCTGGGAGGTGGATCATAGAGGATCTTGCTGTGATTTATGTCAGAGAGTGTTTTGCCTATGTTCTCCTCTAGGAGTTTTATAGTTTCTAGATCTTTAATCCATTTTGAGTTTATTTTTGTCCTTGGAAGGAAAGTTATGACCAACCTAGACAGCATATTAAAAAGCAGAGACATTAGTTTGCCAACAAAGGTCTGTCTAGTCAAGGCTATGGTTTTTCCAGGAGTCATGTATGGATGTGAGAGTTGGACTATAAAGAAAGCTGAACACCACAGAATTGATGCTTCTGAATTATGGTGTTGGAGAAGACTCTTGAGAGTCCCTCGGACTGCAAGGAGATGCAACCAGTCCATCCTAAAGGAGATCAGTCCTGGGTGCTCATTGGAAGGACTGATGTTGAAGCTGAAACTCCAATACTTTGGCCACCTGATGCGAAGAAATGACTCATTTGAAAAGACCCTGATGTTGGGAAAGATTGAAGTAGGAAGGAGAAAGGGGACGGCAGAGGATGAGATGGTTGGATGGCATCACCGACTCAATGGACATGAGTCTGAGTAAACTCCAGGAGTTGGTGATGAACAGGGAGTCCTGGCGTGCTGCAGCCCATGGGGTCACAAAGAGTTGGACACGAATGAGCAACTGAACTGAACTGAACCATGACGTGAACCTCTCTGCCTGTGAAGGTTACTCAGGGTCCAGCTTCCACTATGCCTGGTACCTACTAAGCAGCTGTCTAACCTGCTCCCAAATGAAAGTGCCTTGGAGTTGGTCAACCACCATCCCAGGCCTGCTCAACTAAAATGCCGTGCTCCCACCACTATGTGACCACCCCAGCTCTGGAGATGGCATGCTCACTGCAATCCCCCAGGACATATTCTGGGGTACTCAAAAGGAGAATAAGGAGGAGGCCTGCCAGAGTCCTATCTCTAAGTCCAGAAATTTGTTCCCCAGGCCAGAGCAGGGGCTCAGCTCAGTAACTGACATCTCATTCTGGGACAGAAGTTAGAAAGAGGCTGACACTCACATCTTGACCATCCTGCTCGCAAAGCAGCTTCATCTCAAATGGCTGGAAGACCTCCAAAGGGTCCAGGACAGCCTCATCCTCCAAGTGGGGCTATACCTGGACCACCATGCACAGAGCCTCCTAAGTCAGCCTTGGTTTGTCGGGGTTTGCAGAACGGTGAAGTAAAGTCGCTCAGTCGTGTCCAACTCTTTGCAACCCCTTGGACTGTAGCCCACCAGGTTCCTCCATCCATGGAATTTTCTAGGCCAGAGTACTGGAGTGGGTTGCCATTTCCTTCTTCAGGGGATCTTCCCGCCCCACGGATCAAACCTGGGTCTCCTGCATTCCAGGCAGATGCTTTACCATCTGAGCCACCAGGGGATCCAGTAGCTGAGCACAAACTGAGTCACCTTTGCCCCTCTAGGAAGCACATCTATCTGCCTGTCACCTAGCTCATTTCTGCAGAAGCCCAAAGAGGAATGGTGAGCTCTTCTCTGGGAGAGAATCAATCCCTAGTCCTCTGAGAAGTAGCAGCACGAATAGAGAGTATTTATCAAACATTAGCCATCTCTGAGACAGGTGAAAAATGATGCCTAACGGGAACTTCCCCAATGCCCTGGTCCAGCAAAAATGGAACTGCCATATAAAGCAGAACCAGGCACCATCCAAAGCCAAGAGGGAGAAAAACTGTAGTTCCAGGAAAACCTGATAAAGATATTTGTGATGGTTTTAAAACACAGTACCCAAATGACATGCCTGCTGTCAAAATGACCCCTAATCTTGAGTCTGGGCTCTGAGATTGCTTGACCAGTGGAATAGGGTAGAAATGAACCTGCACCACTTTTCAGGCCCAGGCCCCAGGAAACCAACAGCTTCTGCTTCCAGTCTCCCAGGCTGTGAGGAAGCCCAGGTCATGTGGAGAGAGTGTTCTGACTGACAATCCCAGCTGGGGTCCCAGCAACAGGCAGCGTCAACCCCCTAGATGTGTGAGATCAGATGACTCCAGGAGACACCAGCCCCTAGCCACTGGGTCACCCTAAGTCTTCAAGTCTTTCCAGCTGAGGTTCCAGACATCATGAGCAGCAGCAGACATGTGTGCAATCTTGTCTGAAACCAGCTCATCCACAGAGTCTGTGGGCATAATAAGTTGGCTGTTTGACACTATGAAATCTGCGGTGGTTATGTGGCAATAGACAACGGGTGCAAATTTTGGTACCGAGAAGTGGAGCGCCGCTGAAACAAAAACCTGGAACACTGGCTGTGTGACTGAGGCATGGCTACTGGGCGTGGTGGTGAAGACAAAATTTAAAAAATGTTAGAAGCTAGAGATAAGGTGACCCTCATAATATTGAAAAGTTAGGTCATTCTGTCACCTGTGGTAACATGGAAAATAAATGAGATGAACTAGCCAAAGACATTTCCAGGCAGAGTGCTGAAGGTGCCATTTGACTCCTTCTAACTGTATATTGTCACCCTGCTTATTTAACTTCTATGCAGAGTACATCATGAGAAATGCTGGACTGGAAGAAACACAAGCTGGAATCAAGATTGCCGGGAGAAATATCAATCACCTCAGATATGCAGATGACACCACCCTTATGGCGGAGAGTGAAGAGGAACTAAAAAGCCTCTTGATGAAAGTGAAAGAGGAGAGTGAAAAAGTTGGCTTAAAGCTCAACATTCAGAAAATGAAGATCATAGCATCTGGTTCCATCACTTCATGGGAAATAGATGGGGAAACAGTAGAAACAGTGTCAGACTTTATTTGGGGGGGCTCCAAAATCACTGCAGATGGTGACTGCAGCCATGAAATTAAAAGACACTTACTCCTTGGAAGAAAAGTTATGACCAACCTAGATAGTACATTCAAAAGCAGAGACGTTACTTTGCTGACTAAGGTCCATCTAGTCAAGGCTATGGTTTTTCCTGTGGTCATGTATGGATGTGAGAGTTAGACTGTGAAGAAGGCTGAGTGCCAAAGAATTGATGCTTCTGAACTGTGGTGTTGGAGAAGACTCTTGAGAGTCCCTTGGACTGCAAGGAGATCCAACCAGTCCA
>SJYC01143238.1:0-14946 GCA_006408675.1 Madoqua kirkii
AAAAATACCGCTGGTAGCTTGATAAGGATTGCATTGAATCTGTAGATTGCTTTGGGTAGTATACTCATTTTCAGTATATTGATTCTTCCAATCCATGAACATGGTATATTTCTCCATCTATTAGTGTCCTCTTTGATTTCTTTCACCAGTGTTTTATAGTTTTCTATATATAGGTCTTTAGTTTCTTTAGGAAGATATATTCTTAAGTATTTTCTTCTTTTCATTGCAATGGTGAATGGAATTGTTTCCTTAACTTCTTTTTCTACTTTCTCATTATTAGTGTATAGGAATGCAAGTGATTTCTGTGTGTTGATTTTATATCCTGCAATCAAGCTCAGACTTCTGCCCTCCAGAACTGTGAGAGGATAGGTATCTGTTGCTGTTCAGTTGCTCAGTTGTGTCTGACTCTTTGTAATCCCATAGATTGTAGCACGCCAGGCTTCCCTGTCCTTCACCATCTCCCAAAGCTTGCTCAAACTGATGTCCGTCAAGGGGGTGATACCATCCCACCATCTCATCCTCTGTCGTCCCCTTCTCCTCCTGCCGTTAGTCTTTTCCAGCATCAGGATCTTTTCCAGTGAGTCTGCTCTTTGCATCATGTGGCCAGAGTATTGGAGCTTCAGCGTCACCATCAGACCATCCAATGAATATTCAGGACTGATCTCCTTTAGGATGGACTGGTTGGATCTCCTTGCAGTCCAAGGGACTCTCAAGGGTCTTCTCCAGCACCACAGTTCGGAAGCACCAGTTCTTTGGCTCTCAGCTTTCTTTATAGTCCAACTCTCACATTCATACATGACTACTGGAAAAACCATACCTTTGACTATACAGACTTTTGTCAGCAAAGTGATGTCTCTGCTCTTTAATATGCTGTCTAGGTTTGTCTTTGTTCCAGAGGCCCCAGGAAACGAGCAGCAGACAGGCACACCTATAGGTCAGGGTTACCTATAAGCCACACCAGGGGCTGTGGCGCTCTGGACGGGACACACACGGGTGGTGCTGCTGTCACGCCCCTCACAGTGGTGTGGCCACGTGTGCCTGGACACGGCACATCGGGTGTGGCCTGCACCTGACGGTCTGGCTGAGCAGAGGTGCCCTGTCAACCTGTTTGGTACATGTTACCAGAAATGAATTTCTGTCTGGAAACACTTGGTGCAGACCTAGGTTGTCTGCCACTCCAGATGTGAGGTGCCCCGTGAGCTTGAGGCCGGGACGGGGCGCTCACACTCACACTGTCTGCTCTGGGAGACGATCCGACTGGGGACCTGGACAGGCCCAAACCAGGTGCAGCAGTAGCCGTGTGGGGAGACGAGCCACAGCACGGCGCTGGCTCACGTGGTGGGGCAGAGGGGAGCCAGGGTCTGGGAGCTGGGGCAGAATGTGGGGTTCACTGTGTCCTTCCTCCCTCCAGGCCCCGGATAGGATGCAGCTGACTGAGGCTGTGGCCCGTCCGCATGAGCCACCTGCTGGAAGGTCTCAGGGAGCACGGAGCCCATGACCCCTGCCTTTCAGTCCAGGGTCTGTGAGGGAGGAGGGGGCATCGTGTCTCATGTTTGGCCTCTCATGTTTTGCCGGGAGACGAGGTGGAGCAGAGACCCCGGGCCTCAGGGCGAAGATGCGAAGGCTGAGCGACAGTTATAGCCTGGGGACGGTGCCTCTGGTGTCTGGGCTTGCTTTGCTTGTTGCTTTTACTCCCTTGTCACTTTCCAGCATCAGCAGCAAAATCTTTAAACAAAAAAAAAGGGCATTCATATGTGCCCGTGTTCAAGATAAACAAGAAAGAGAAAAAGTAGAAAAATTACTTTGTGTTTTCCAGCCAGGCTTGGGGTGAACTGGGAGGACAGGAGCCATGGACCTCAGGGGACAAGCTGGGTGATGGTAGGAACATAGGGAGGACAGAGGCTGCCCAGGTGCCTAACAGGAAAGTTTCCTGGAATTTCCTGGGGATGCAGAGGCTCCTTGTGGGTCCGGGTGGTGGTGCCTCCATCCGGCTCGTGCCCCTGGATCCTGGAGAAGAAGGAGCTCAGGCTGCGGGGTCGGGGGTGGGGATAAGAGTGGGTTTACTGTCAAATATGAATGTCTAGGGGGCCGTGGGCAGCAAGTGGCTGACGTTGGGAAGGCAGTTGGATACGTCAGGGTCTGGACCCAAGCAGATTTCAACACGATCATGTATATAAGATGGAAGAAGCAACGGAGACATACCGTTGGCCAATGAGCCCATGAAAACAGGCTCAGTATCACTAATCACCAGGGAAGCGCAAATCAACCCCATTGGGACATGCCAGCTCACACCCACGAGGTTGGCTACTATTAAAAAGAACGACAGAGAACCGGTGTTGGCGAGGATGTGGAGACTCGGCACCCTGTGCCTTGGTGCTGGTAACGTACAGGGGTACCATCGTCATGGAGACAGAGGAGTGACTCGTCAAAAAGGTAAACACAGGATTACCATACAACTCAGCAGTTACACTTCCGGACTTATATCTGAAAAAGAGGCAAAGCAGGAGCTGGAACAGGAGTCTGCTCACTGTGTTCACGGCAGCGCTCTTCACGATAGCAAGGGGTGGAAGCAAGGTACATGCCCATCGATGGATGACGAGTAAACAAGCTGTCTGTCACCTGCTCCATCAGGATGGACCTTGAGGGCTTTATGCTGAAGTAAAGGGCCACAAGAAGATTAAGACTTTGAGATTCACTTATATGAGGTCCCAAGAGGAGTCACAGCTGTGGAAAGGAGGTGGTGGTTGGGCTTCCCAGGGGGCTCAGTGGTAAAGAATCTGTCTGCCGATGCAGGAGACACGGGTTCCACCCCTGGGTGGGGCAGCCTCCCTGGAGGAGGGCGTGGAAACCCACTCCAGTGTTCTTGCCTGGGCAACCCCATGGACAGAGGAGCCCGGCGGGCTACAGTCCGTGGGGTCACAGAGAGACGTGACTGAGCGACTGAGCGCGCTTAAGATGGTGGCTACCAGGGGCTGGTGTTTAATGGGGACAGGGTTACAGTTTAGGAAGGTTCTGGAGATGGGTGGTGGTGATGATTACAGAACAACAGAAATGTACTTCATACCACTGAACAGTGCACTTAAAAGTGGTTAATATGGTAAATTTTGTGCATGTTTGACCACAGTCGTTTAAATGTGGGAAAAAAGAAGAAGGCACACCTGACCATGACCTGGTTTTCTGTTCTGCATCTGGTGACAGCAAAGTCTGCCTTCCGGGGCCCCTGGTTACAGCAATGAGAGAGAGAGAGACCGAGGGGCCCTCCTCCCGGCTCCTCAGCTGCCATGCTCAGCAACACCCATGGGGCTGCAAGGGCCTTGCTACAAGTCATCTGCCCTTTAAACTTCTTTCCTGCAGCCTTGATGCCCCTCTTCCTTGCTTTCCTGGTGCTTGACTTCTGAACGTCAACGGTCTTTGCACACCAAACACCAGCATTGGCCGAAAGGCCAGCTGGGTTATGAGATTACTCTCAGGTGCCTGGGGGTTGCCCCTGGCTGGGTCCTCTCGGGAGGCTCCCCTGAATCCCTCATCCCCAGCGCCACCCACCTGCTCTCAGCCCGCAGTTGGGTTTGCCCTGCAGGCTGCATCTCCCTGCACCCCCCACCCTTGCTGCCTGCCTGGGGTGGGCTCTGGCCAGCGAGAGGTGCTGGCTAGAGAGGGAGGGTGGGGGGCACGAGGTTGAGGTACCCTGTCCCTACTCCCTTCTTGCCCATGACCTGTGTGCCCCCTGGGAGCCTCTCCAGCTCCACCGGCTCTGGGGTGGGAACGGGCACCCTGAACGGCTGGTCTGTGGATGCCCACCCTCCCCTGTTTGTTCTCTTGACCCTGGCCTCCCCTCCAGGGAGTATTTTCAGCAAAGCTTCTTTCTTTAAACGACCCAGGAGACCCGAATCCTACTGGGGCTCTGTGGAACCACCACCACTTCTCCCAGCAAGAGGCTTCCCAAAGTCTCTGCAAGACTGCTAGCCCTTGCTTCAGATTGCCAGTGATGACGGTGATGCTTCTGAAAACCATCTTCAAGGCCCCACCAGGTGCTGTACGGCTGCCAGCTTCCAGGAGAATGAGGGACACGGCCACTTCTCCCGGATCCCTAGAGGGCTGGTCACTGAGTGCCCCGAGTTAGGGGGATAGAATCACAGGAGGAGAGCTATCCCGTAATATCAGGAAAGCCCCAAGCAGGGTCAAATTTGTGCTTGTCTTTTCATTGGTCTTGGTTACTAGGTACGATAGGGTTATGGAGAGTAGGTTATATTCCTGTAGGAAGCTCAGAAGTAAAAACAGGAACACAGAAACCACCTATAATCCCCAAACCTAGGAACAGCCATGGATAGCATCTTATATGCACAAGGACACATGTAAGTTTACGGATAAGACCTTATGACTGTGGTGCCTCCCCGGGGGTTCAGTGGTTAAGACTCTGTGCTCCTAACGGAGGGGCCCTGGTTTGATCCTGGATCAGGGAGCTAGATCCCACGTGCCTAACAGCACGGCCAAGAAGAAAAAGATTTTACTATTAGAACTCTACAGGTTGTAATATTCTGTCTTGTTTCTCAACTTACCCCCACCTCCAACAATCCAGGGTAAACATCATCCAGGTTAAGAAATACACATTTTTGAGCAACAAGTTTCCTGCTGCATAGATGTGGGCATGTGTGAGTGTGAGTGTGTGTGATTTCTTACATGTCTTATCACCGGACATTTAGAGAGCGCCTCATACATCTCAGCATCAGAAACAAAGCCTCCGCGGTGTCTTCCTAGCCGTGGTGGTTTCGTCTCTAGGTCGTGTCCGACTCCTGCGACCCCATGGACTGGAGCCCGCCGGGCTCCTCCACCCGTGGCGTTTCCCCAGACAAGAATACCAGGCTGGGTTGCCATTTCTGTCTCCAGGGGATCTTCCTGAAGCTGAGTCCCCGGCACTGCAGGCGAATTCTTGACTGACTGAGCCGCCAGGGAAGCCCAGTATCGTCATAGCTGAATACCTAGGTGCGTCTCTATCCCTGTTTCCTCAGGATACATTCCAACACTTACCCATAAGATAATGGAGCTGCACACCCTGCCGAATGTGCGCCGCTCTGGCCGCGCTGCCAGGCTGGCTCCTGGCCGTGGGGCTGGCACTCCTCCGCGCTCTCCTCTCTGGTGCAGCGCTGCTGCGGCTCCTCGGATGTGAGCAAGAGGTAACGAGTGGTGACCTCACCTCCCCTTCACCTTCCGTCAGTCCCTCCCGGGACAAACGGCTCTTGTTCTGCTTTTCATTCGCAGTGATTTCCTGGTTCCCTATTTTTAAAAATAAAAACCAGAGCTGAACTGTGGTTTAATAGGAACTCCTTCCACTGCGTACACTTTTAGACATGGGGTTGCTGTTTTAAAAATGAGTGTATAAAACTTGTGGCTATCCATGACAGGGCAAGCGCACTTCTTGTGGGAATGGGTTTAGTTTGTTCTCGTTACATATTTAATTTTGCTGGAAAGCAATTTAATCTGCTAGTGGACTTCTTCCCTTTGCAACAAGTAAAGTTTGAGCGAATAAATAAAAGTCACTCAGTTGTGTCCGACTCTTTGTGACTCCATGGACTATACAGTGGGTTGCCATTCCCTTCTCTAGGGGATCTTCCCATCCCAGGGTTCAAACCCAGGTCTCCTGAATTGCAGGTAGATTCTTTACCAGCTGAGCCACCAGGGAAGCCCAAGAATACTGGAGTGTGTAGCCATTCCCTTCTGCAGGAGATCTTCCCAACCCAGGAATCAAACCGGGGTCTCCTGCATTGCAGGCAGATTCTTTACCAGTTGAGCTACCAGGGAGTCCCAGGTCAAGTTTGGGGAACTGTAATTCAGTGATTATCACTGAGTATTGGACTTGTTTCCTGGGTGTAAACTTTCTCTGTATTAAGAGCTGAGAAAGGAGGTGAGTCCCCACCTTCCCACACTCAGGGTCACTGCTATGCTCCAATCAGAGGGTCACCCCAAGCAGGACCAGTCAGGAGTCCAGGGATGCAGACGCCCTCTGACCTCACCTAGGGAGCAGGTGACCTCCACCTCTGAGGGAGATGGGACCGCCTCCAGAGCGACCCACTGACACACCCGGAGTCGGTGTCAGCTTACCTAGCCACCCATCAGCAGCTGGAAACAACACGCCTCTTGAGAACCCCCCGGCAGGCAGTGAGGAGCAGGGGACTTCCCCAGCTGCCCGCGTTCACCTGGTCGCAGCAGGAGCGCTTGCTCCGGAGGGGCAAGGCTTGTCTCTTGATCGTCAGGCAGTCTGTGCAGAGGGCGCCCGGGGCTGCGGGCCTGGGGCCTGTGTCTGTATGCTGGCCCGCACGCATGCAGGCTCCCTGGGCCTCTGCCCGCCTCTCCCTTCCGTGTGTCCAGTCTTGCCACACGTAGCTCAAAGCTCTGTTATGAAGCGCATACACCTTTGTGCCTGTTAGGACTTTGTGACAAATTGACCCTTTTTTTATCATGAAATATCCCTCTTTATTCCTGGGGACACTCTGTCTTCAAGTGTCTTTGATCTGCTGTTGACATAGTTACTGACGGTACTTGCCTTTCCCTACTCTGTACTTTCAGCTTATCTGTGTAGTAAAAGTACGTCTCTTGTAGACAGCATATCAGCTAGGTCTCGGTTCTTAAAATGCACTCTGAATATCTCTGTCTTTAGAGAGTCTGATCCTCTACATTTATTGTAATTAGTGATGTGATATGACGTCCATCATTTTGCTATTTGTAGCCTGATTGTCCTTGTTTAAAGGCGGTTGATTTCTAGAATTCCCTTTAAATGTATCTATTATCCTTGCTTGCATTTTCTTACTGGTTGCTTCACTGGTAGCTCGGTGTTAAAAGAATCCAACTGCCAGTGTAGGAGACCCGGGTTCAATCTCTGATCCAGGAAGATCCCCTGGAGGAGGGCATGGCAGCCCACTCCAGTACTCTTGCCTGGAGAATCCCATGGACAGAGGAGCCTGGTGGGCTACAGTCCATGGGGTCACAAAGTGTCACAAAGCGACTGAGTGAGTGTTGCTCGAGGGGTTATAATGCACATTCCCTGGTGGTCCCTGTCTCTTTAATGTTGTATTATTTCACATAAATGTAAAATATTGCAACTGTATAAAAAGCCCGTTTATCCACCCTACTTACACTGCAGCTGTTGTGTGTGTTACATATACACTTACACAAACCCCACAGAGTTGAGGTTGTTTATCTGCACACATGATAAAGAGGAAGTGCCAGGATCTGGGAGCTGCACAAAGCCCTCTTCTGGGTCGTGTCGGATCCTGGCGCCATGGTCTCCAGCCCCTCACATATTTACTCGGTTACAGGGGGCACAGTGGTAACAAATCCTCCAGCCAGTGCGGAAGACACAAGACACCCGGGTTTGATCCCTG
This sequence comes from Madoqua kirkii, assembly GCA_006408675.1. NCBI lineage: Eukaryota > Metazoa > Chordata > Mammalia > Artiodactyla > Bovidae > Madoqua > Madoqua kirkii. Next base: position 7,377 of record SJYC01143238.1, read on the forward strand.
GATCAGGAGATCCCCTGGAGGGGGAAACGGCAACCCACTCCAGTATTCTTGCCTGGGAAATCCCATGGGAAGAGGAGCCTGGTGGGCTGCAGTCCATGGGGTCTCACGACTTGGCAGGCACTCACGGTCTTTGGAATGGGCACCCTGAGGGCGGGGCGGGGCGAGGGGGTCTCTTACAGACCTGTGAGAGCCACACAGCTGAGCACAGTCCAGAGCAGAGCGGGTCCGCTCCCTTCAGGCAGCGCTGGTGAAACTCGTCTCCACAGGTCATGCGGTTGATCCAGTCTGGTTCTGAAGGGTGTGTGGTAGGAAAGGCGCTTGGGATGGTGCCTTGTGGATAAGGATTTTATGTTCCTGCAGTCAGTGCGTGTTGCCCTTAAACCAGGGCTACCCCCGCCTGTGCTGGGCCAGCAAGGTGCTGAGGGTGTGGCACACGTGTCCCAGGACTTCTGCCGGCAAACAGAACCCAACAGCTGCATGCAAATGAACAGATGAGACTATTAGAGGTATCTGAAAGGTAGGCCAGGCCCCGGAAGGCCATCAGTAACGCAGCAGGTGGCGACGGCGTTTTCTCACTAAAGAGAATATCACAGCTGCGGTTACTCTGAGCAGGGAGCAACCTTCCCAGCAGAGGGGGGCCCCCTGGGTCACTCAGCCGGGCTGCTTTGAGGCCCTGCTGCATAAAACATGGGTTTTCATCGCCGGGCAAAGCCGTCTGCCCTCCCAGCTCTCATCTCCGAGAGGCAGAGCAGTGCCGGGAGAAGCTTGCCCACGGTAGGGCTCTCGGCTTCCCTCAGCCCCACTGCTGGGCCGTGCCCCCGCCCACGCCCTCCAGCCTCAGCCTGGTAGAGTCTGTGAAATTAACCGCGACGGCAGCCGCGTCTGGTTTCCTGGGCAGATGAGCTCAGCCTCGACTTGATCTCATGGAGGCCGCCTGACACCCAGGGTGGCCTCAGTTTTCTTACTTCCTCACTCAGCTCTGTTCACACGCCTGTTCTGTGCTCAGAGGCCCCCACTCACCCCTCTCTCCCGGCTGCTTTCTAAATTTCAGATTTCCCTTAAATAAATTTGGTGTAGGCTTCTGTCTTCAAACAGATGGCAACCCGCTCCAGTATCGTTGCCTGGACAATCCCATGGACAGAGGAGCCTTGCGGGCTACAGTCCATGGCGTCGCAAAGAGTCAGACACGACCCAGCGACTCACTTTCACTTCACTTTTCTGTCTTCAAGGGCTTCCCTGGTGGCTCAGATAGTAAAGAATCTGCCTGCAAATCCAGGAGACCGGGGTTCAATCCCTGGGTCAGGAAGATCCCCTGGAGGAGGAAATGGCAACCCACTCCAGTATTCCTGCCTAGAGAATCCCATGGACAGAGGAGCCTGGTGGGCTACAGTCCATGGGGTCACAAAGAGTTGAACAGAGTGAGCGACTCTGTCTGTCTTCAAGAGACTTTTCAAAATCTCCTTCTCACCGAGTAAAAAAGTGGCCAGTTGCTATTTAATTTAAATCAGTATATTTAGAAAGGGTAAGTCAAATTCCTCTTTTGTTGTTAAATGCCTACTACAATGCCGTACTTACAGAGGCATTTAAGAACTGCAGGTACCTCTTTTGACACAGCTGGTCTTTCATTGCATGAAAGACTAGGGTGAAAGACTAGGAAATGCAGCCTGTCGTCAAACACTTGACCGCGGCTCATCGAATGCACTGTTCTCAGGGTCTAATGTGAATGCAGATTCCTCGGGGATCCTGCTAAAATGCATATTCTGGTGCCGGGGTGGTGGTGTGGGGCCTGAGACTCTGCATTCCTTGCAGACTCCAGGACATGTGGGCCCAGGAGTACCTTGCTGCAGCCTGGGGCCAGGCATCCAGTTACTGGAGCATTAAGCCACTCCCTGTCTACTGGGGAACACAGAATTTTCCAAGTGTGTGTGTTTTCGTTTGGGGTTTATTGTTTCCGGCTGTGCTGGGTCTTCTCTGCTGCGTGTGGGCTCCTCTCCGCCGCAGTGTGAAGGTTCCCCGTTGTGGCGACTTCTCGTGTGGGGTGCAGGCTCGAGGTGTTCGGGCTTCAGTAGTTGCCGCTCGCTGGCTTAGCGACTCCGAGGCATGTGGGATCTTCCCAGACGGGGGATTGACCCCGCGTCCCCTGCACTGGCAGGCAGATTCTTAACCACTGGGCCACTGGGGAAGCCCCAGGGGTTTCTGTTGTTGTTGTTTGTATCTGAGTCTTAATTTTCAGCTCTTGATATGGAGTGAGGCAACATTTCATAACTGTTTTTGTTTTTTGTTTTTCAACACATAATACTGATGCCAGTGGGGCACGTGAGTAGAAAATTATTTCTGGTTGATGTTGTTACTAACAATTCAATCACTGACCTGGGTAACGTGATCTTAACCAGAGAGAAGCCTGTGGTTTTCATGGGAGTAAAAATAGTTGATTATAAACGCCAATGAAAGGACACCATCAGGCCACAGGGAACGTAAATGGGTGTCGGGCGGGAGCTATGTTTATCTCAGACCTCCCTTACACAGAAACCTCATTTGCTTCAGGCCAGAGGTTCTCAAAGCCTGTGTCGGAACACTGATGGAGAAAGTGGGGGACTTGAGAAAATGCAGGTCTCTGGGTCCCTCTTAACCTCAACTAGACCCGTGGTAGGGTGGGGCCCTGGCACTTGCATTTCTGAAAATCCCCAGAAGAAGCTGACATGCTCGCCTGGGACCTGGGGCCACACTTTGAGAACCATTCATTCAGGATGTTACTGTACGTGGCAGTTGGCAGGCGTCCTCTGTAATCTCTTGCCCTCGGCTGTATTTTCAACAGTAAGCATTGTTTTCTGGTTTTTATTGCTAGTTTATTTAAAATATTCCTATTCCCGAAGCATTTCTTGGAAAACGCTAAATATTTTTGTTAATGGGCTTCAGACATCAGATTCTTGCGAGGAAATCGAATAATGTTTACTTTAGACCAGCTCTCCTTTGCCCCTCCACCAGAGAACATGAGCAGGGCAACAGTGCTCTCTGCTCAGTTCTTCCCGTGGCTCTGCCCAGGAGTCCTCTCTAGTGTGTGGCTTTTATATCCAGAATTTTCTGTAGGTCTGTAAGTACGGATATGTCTGTGTAGCGTGTGTATGTGTGTGGTACATGCATATGATGTGTGTGGTATGAGTGTGGTGTGTGGTGTGTGGTGTGGTGTGTGTGTTGTGATGTGTGTGGTGTGTATGTGGTGTGTGTGTGTGTGTGTGTGATATATGTGTGTGTCTATGTGCGTGTGTATGCTGTATGTGTGGTGTGTGTGTATATGTGGTGTGTGCGTGTGGTGTGTGTGTGGTGTGTGGTATGTGTGTGTGCTGTGTGTGGTGTGTGTGTGTGCTGTGTGGTGTGTGTGTATATGTGATGTGTGTGTGCTGGTGGTGTGTGTATATACGTGGTGTGTGTGTGTGGTATGTGTGTGTGTGTGGTGTGTGTGGTATGTGTGTGGTGTGTGTGTGTGTGTGGTGTGGTATGTGTGTGTGGTGTGTGTGTTGTGGTGTGTGTGTGTGGTATATGTGTGTGTCTATGTGCATGTGTGTGGTGTGGTGTGGTATGTGTGTGTGGTATGTGTGTGTGTGGTATGTGTGTGTGTGGTATGTGTGCGTGTGCCGTGGGTGTGGGACTTCCATCCAGCCTGTGAATCAGAGGCTCTGAGTTCTGACTGTGACTCAGCCACACATCATGTGATGCCCTGGAATGAGTTACAGACTTCTTTGAACTGCAGTTTCCTCAAACATCAGGAGGCGCCCCAGAAACCACCAGATGAGAGTGGAGCCATTTCCAGCTCTAAGAGTCTGATCCTTCTCCCCTCTTGGTTTTGGAGACAAACCATTTTAAGTGTTCAGTTCTGTGGGTTAGCTTGTTGATGTAAAACTTTTTAGTAGCTTCAAGATAATAAGTGGTATCAAATACCAGTTATTGCAGCAGTACTGACCTAAGTACTGTAAAACAAAATGAAGTGCTACTATACTAAGTCTTAAAGTCCATTTGGGCAGCAGTTGTATATTTCTAATAACAGATTAGAGTTTAATGGTATGATGTTCTTTAAATGCATTCAGTTCAGTTCAGTCACTCAGTCATGTCCACCTCTTTGCGACCCCATGAGCTGCAGCACATCCATCACCAACTCCCAGAGTTTACAGACTCATGTCCCTGGAGTCAGTGATGCCATCCAACCATCTCATCCTCTGTTGTCCTTTTGTCTTCCTGCCCTCAATCTTTCCCAGCATCAGGGTCTTTTCATATGAGTCAGCTCTTCGCATCAGGTGGCCAAAGTATTGGAGTTTCAGCTTCAGCATTAGACCTTCCAGTGAATACTCAGGGCTGTTCTCCTTTAGGATGGACTGGTTGGATCTCCTTGCAGTCCAAGGGACTCTAAAGAGTCTTTTCCAACACCACAGTTCAGAAGCATCAATTCTTCAGCGCTCAGCCTTCTTCACAGTCCAACTCTCACATCCATACATGACCACTGGAAAAACCATAGCCTTGACTAAACGGACCTCTGTTGGTAATGTGTCTGCTTTTGAATATGCTATCTAGGTTGGTCATAACTTTTCCTTCCAAGGAGTAAGCATCTTTTAATTTCATGGCTGCAGTCACCATCTGCAGTGATTTTTGGAGACCCCCAAAATAAAGTCACCCACTGTTTCCATTGTTTCCCCATCTGTTTGCCATGAAGTGACGGGACCAGATGGCATGATCGTAGTTTTTTGAATGTTGAGCTTTATGTCAACTTTTTCACTCTCTTTCATTTTCATCAAGAGACTATTTAGTTCTTCACTTTCTGCCATAAGTGCATTACCCCAGAAAAAACAAATCACTGGGAGCTTTAGTAGTTGGAGAAAGTAGGACTTGGTTTGGGCCTTTGAAGGGCAAAAATGGGACAGAAGAAAGCGTTCTTGTTCAGAGGGATAAGAAGAAGGCCTGGTAAAAATTGGTGGGCCTGTCCTTACACAGCTAAGTCTATTCTTGTTTTAGGGTTTTCAGAACCATGTATTATACTGTATTGTTGAGTGATACGTATACATAGGGAGTGAGATTGTATGTAAAGAAAAAAGAATGATTAACCTATGTTGGTCTGATGGTTTACCTCTAAGGCGGAGAAGATACAAGAAGAGCATGTAAAGTCCTGATGTATAATAGGAAGGACTTGTAATTTCAGCATAAAGAAAGGAGTCTGGAGTAAAGCTTTCTTCTTTACCTGGGATGGGAGGCTGACTCTCCAGTAATTCATCTTACCATTATTTGTGGTGTGCATACTGTTGTTGATTCATTCAGTTGTGTCTGAGTCTTTGAAGCCCCATGAACTGTAGCACACCAGGCTTTCCTGTCCTTTAGTATCTCCTGGAGTTTGCTCAAACTCATGTGATTGATTCAGTGATGCCATCCAACCATCTCATCCTCTGTTGTCCCCTTCTCCTCCTGCCCTCAATCTTTCCTGGCATCGGGGTCTTTTCAAATGAAATGGCTTTTTGCATCAGGTGGCCAAAGTATTGGAGCTTCAGCATCAGTCCTTCCAATGAATATTCAGGATTGATTTCCTTCAGAATTGATTGGTTTGATCTCCATGCAGTCCAAGGGACTCTTGAAGAGTCTTCCCTAGCACCACAGTCGAAAAGCATCAGTTCTTCAGTGCTCAGTGGTGTATATATGTATGCCTGTTAAAACTACCAATTTTCAGGTATTACTTATATATCTTGTTAATAAAAAATTAATGTATATATTGGAGGCAAAGACTAAAAAGTTTATTTAAAGACTACCATTTTGAGAATAGTTTGCTTTCTGAAGTCTTAAACATGTAATTGATCAGTTTGGTCACAAGATGTCACTGGAGTGCCAAATTTATGAACACAGCTGCTTTTTTTGATAATATGATGTCAAGGAAGATGGAAGTTTTTTATAGTGAAATTATTTAGGTGCCTGCCTGTGTGTGCGTTTCACTGACGTAATTGTTGGGCACTGGGATATAAGTAACGTTAAGAACTGTATAAACTTCTGAGTTTCCTTCTTTAAAAAAATGAGCTATAAATGTATACGTTTAAAATATGCTTATATAACTTAAAGTCTTTTATAAATTATAGTAAATAATTTAGGGTGAATGACAATACAGATCATAGTAACGTCTTTTAATCTAGAATTTTGAATAGTACTCATTGGGGGTTTGTTGCAGTGTATTTAAAAGCCATTGGACATCTGCTTAAAATGGAGCAGCTAAATCTTTAGTAGATGGTGTAGGTTAAACCTTTGGGCTTCCCTGGTGGCTTAGACTGTAAAGAATACACTTGCAATGAGGGAGACCTGGGTTCAATCCCAGAGTTGGGAAGATCCCCTGGAGGAGGGCATGGCAGTATTCTTGCTTGGAGAATTCCCACGGACAGAGGAGCCTGGTGGGCTACAGCCCATGGGGGTCACACGACTGAGCACACTTAGCGTACTAAACCTCTGCTGTATCTTCTCTTCACTGTCCAGCTCGCCTCCTCTCATGCCAGTTTATACTGTTGTCTTAAATAGCTGATGTCAGAGGCAGCTTTATTCTTTGTATTTAGCTTAATTTAGTTATTTTAAAAGAAAAGGCAGAATTGTAAATCAACTAAACAAAAATTAAAAAATAAAGTTGAACCAAAGGCCCAGTAGAATAAAAGAAATGTCAGGATGCCAAGACACTTTGACCACTCAGTTATTTTACTGTACCTTTTTTGGAGTACTCAAAGTAGTGTTAAACAACATTTACATGTTACCTATACTTGTTCAGCTTTCTGCTTGTGGAATTTCATTTAAAAAATATATCTGAGGAGATCTGAATGACATTTTTGTTAGAGTGAACACACAAGATTTGCCCTTTTCCAGGCAATTGCTTCAAAAGATGATGTCTGAGTCCCTTTTTTTTTGTGGTCACTTCCTCTGAGGCAGAAATGATTGCTGGTGAGAAGGTCCAGTCATAAATGGAACACAGTATTTTAGGCTCTTCTCTTTTTTAGTAGCAACACTAAACTAAGCTAACATATTTTAGATTTGAGAACTCTGTCACATGAACTTTGTAAGCACTCCTTATTCTGTTGGTTGCGGTGTAAGAATTCATTGTGGATATGATGTGGATAAACTTTTTTAGCATGACTTCTGTACCATAGACAGTATGGTATAGACAGCTAATAGCCATTTATTGCCAAAGAGAAGGGAAAAGTCACTGTATACCAGCATTGGAGGGATTCTTTTTTTTTTTAGGTCTGCAAAGGAAAAATCTGTTGAGTTTCTCAGAATAATCTTAAAAATCTCCCCCATCCTCCATTATTTGAGAATAGATGGCCAAGATGTTTTCTGAGACCTCGACTACCCTCCTGATTGACTAGTGAGTTGCCAGGGAATAGTACTTCTTTGATAACTGATAGATTATTATTATAAGTATAGTTAACCTTAGATTTGAACTATAATTGTTTATGGGCTTTTGTAAATTTGGCTGTTGATTATTTTATGTTTATTAAATTTCCAAAAGTCATGTAAGAATGTCAGAAAACACAGCCTAGCCAATTCTTGTTAGTGTCTTAGGCTG